>MU837748.1:11640-30292 GCA_029603245.1 Rhizopogon salebrosus TDB-379
CACGCATAAATAACAAGCGTAAAGCAAATGAAGGGGTCTGCCTCCAGACGGCGTCCTAACGCCTGGACTCTTGAGTTCGATTAGAGGCGAGTACATTGTTGTCCCAAGGATCCTTCCACAGATTCGAATGTCTTCCTCACGGACCCATCCCTCGCGAACCACTCCTCGTTATCGACCCTCACCACTCCCTCTTTGTGCTCAGATAACGAGCTAGGGGACGCAGATGCGAGAATGCCTTCAACGCCGCCTGGACCGAGGCACACTGCAGCCCAGACCACGCATGACGAGATCGTAGAGATCATCGACGTAGACATGGATGAACACGAGCCTCCGCATAGACCCATCACACCCTCGCAACCACGTGCGGATGTGTTCAAAAAACGCCCGCCAATGTCGCCAATGCCTGTACCGACCCCAAGAAAGCTCCCTGCGCCTGCACGAGCCAAACGGAAGTACATACCGACGCCAGAGAGAACGAAGAGGGGTGCAACTCCGAAGCCGAAGGGTGTCATGCTACTTGACGAGGACGAAGACGAGGACGGGGAAGATGACGAGCTGGCGTTCCCTCCACGGTTGCAGTGGAAGCGCGAGGTCAAGCCTGCAGCTGCCCGTAATGCCAATGTTGACCGCACAACGAATGTTAAAGGCAAACGGCGACTGACCTTAGACGAAGAACTCGCGCGAGCGCGATCATCAGATTGGCTTGCGGAACTGGATGTAGAGAGTGGGGAGTCGATCGGGACCGGCACTGGGAGTACGCGACGTGGGTTTTTAGCTGGGGGTGGTGCGGGTGGTGTGCCTGTGTTTATGGACGTAGGGTATGTGTGGGGTGCTGAGGACGATATGCTGCGCCAAGCTTCGAGGATATTCCGGCGGAGGAACTAGTGTATTTATTTATTCGTTATCTTTATCGTGTTCCCTAACTAGTTACTTCTCTTGTCTCATTTCTTCTGGAACTATGTACAAATTCCTGAAAGGCCCTCCATTTTCGTATCCCAGGCGTATCGGGTAGCTAGCTCAAGGGGTGGACACTGTTAGTTCCGTCATGGATATGGTGTGACATATATATTGAAGAAGAACGTCGATGAGATCTAGGGTTGAACAACAGGTATAATTTCAGAAGGGCTAACAGGAGAATGGTTAGGCGTATCGAATCCAAGTAGCCGTCACAATCAAAAGTTGCTAAGTTGCTAAAAGGAAAAAGAAAGGTGGTTTACACCATGATATCGTCAAGAGTGCTACTAGTGGCAGCCACAGTGTAAAGAAAAATAAAAACGTTCTGATATAGTGAATCAGCACATGGGGTCTACCGGTCAGCCATATGCAACGCACGGAAGTTGATGCTTGCCATCAACCAGGTTCAGAAGCCACTGACGGCAGGGTCTGGCATCTGGGTCCGAGGTACGACATCATTCTGAATAAATTGTACCATGAGGTTAACATGATGAGACTTTGATGTGGGGCGAGGCTTACGTGTCCGGGGTAGATGATGGTGGTAGTTTTATCTGAGGGGGGAGGAACAGTAAAAGCGATGACCGTCGAAACAAGCAGAGCCGCAACATAGAGGATAACAGTAGAGAAGCGAGCGAACATTCTGAGTCGATTTCACTTTGTGACACTGAACAATGTTGTTGATGCCGTTTGAACTGGACGGTACTCAGGTTTGAATCTTTATACAGCGCAAGAAATATCAAAAAGACGAGATAGTTCAGACGTACCAGTTGTCGGGCAGTTAGTGGTTGATGGAGAGTAGATACGAGGAGTCAAGGAATTTCCAATGATGCCAGATTGTCACGGTTGTCATTGTATCACCACCGAAGAAGATCGTCAGTTCTGGCATTGCGCACACTGGTGTCTTGCGTGAGGCCTTGAATTGCGGAGAGCAACCTAGCGGATGGTACTACATGCGAGGTAATTCTCACGCGAGCTGGTAACTGCCAGCTAATACTGACCAGCGGAGAAGGAGAACACTGTCCGTTTCCACCGAGTCCCTTGCCATAAGCAGTGCCATCGGTCGTACGGACCCAAGTACTGTAGACTTGTTGCGAGTGTGATCATTGACACTGCTCTACCCTTTGCGACTTCAATGACCGGAAATGAATGGTTAAATTGCAAAGTCGAATGATGCGTGGCGGGGGAGGGTCTTGCGCGAAAGCCGCAGAGCCGCAGCTGTGATTCCCGGCCCGGGAATCCCAAGAGTAGAGTGATCCATCAGCGGAGTTTAATATAAAAACTGTAAATCAGTGTAACTGTGATGCAAAGCGAGTGTAACATCGCACCCGATTCTGCCTCTTGATCTGTCCCTGACCTAGTAGGGAGAGATCAGAGAATAAAGACCGGGCAAAGAGATGAAACAGGTATCCAAGGACTACGACGACCATGATCGCACTATCGGTCGCCCTGTGGGTAGTTGATAGTATTACTCACTATAGCCGTCCTTGTTCACGTCTGTCATGCAGCCTAATCACAACTTCCTGATGGTAGCACCTATGAATATTGCGACTCGAAAAAAGTAGTGTCCGAATTATAGTGTACCTAATAATTAAGTAGGCAAAGCAACCTGGGGATAGTATCATAAGTAATACTTTCATGCTCTCATCAACCTGTCCAGGGTCCCAAACAAAGTAAATATCAAACAACTCCACGGCGTTCATCACAACACACCTGCAGCCCTCAAATCTGCTTCCGTAAGTTCCCGTGGTGTCGGGAGCGTGAATGGCGAGCCGAGAGACGTGCGCTCAGGTTCGTCGACAGGCGCGATATGAAACGCCTGCTCAATATTTCGCCCCGTCGAAATGTCACGAGCAATCTCTTCGGCAGAATAAGGTTCGCGCGCATTTGAGGCGCGGATGGCAGATTCCCAGTTCTTTACACGCCAGAAACTGATGGAAGAAGAGAGTAGTAAGAACCAACCTGCGCGGCGGGGTAAATAAAAGGATGGAAGGAGATAGAGAATGCGTAACCCACCGAGGGTCATCAGAAGAAATGATATCCACCCCCGAGAAGACATATTGAGGGCATTATTATCGTCTTGAGGTATGGGAGCAGAAGATGAGGGCGGAGTACGTTCATCAGAAGCGCCACTGCCATCGGGCAAGGGAAGTATGTCTTCCGTTGCAGAATGAGAAAAGAAACCATATTGGATCAGCGTTAGTCCAAGTCCAGCTCTTGAGCCAAACTTTGCGGCATGTGTAGTGTGCAAGAGGTATGTGATGAGGAAACCGACAAACTGGACGAAAAATGATGCGAAGAGGTTTGAAATGAATGAGAAGATAGAGCCCGAGGGAAGATCGCCGACGATCATCCCAGCATCGGTGTCCATTCCGGCAGGGGCATGCACAACTGTATCCCAATAGGGAGGAACAGTGTCGGCCTGAGCAGCTGCATAAGACTTGAAAGGAATGAGGCAAGGTGTAATAGAATATAGGAGACAAGCATACAGGTGGGGCAGTGTTCTGCGTCTCCTCGGGCACCATGTAGATGCTGCCGTCCTCAGCTTGGATTTGCACTGATGTGGCTGGTTTTGCAACAACATTTGAGAATACTCCATCATTCTGCGACCCTCCGCCCCTCACCGCAGTGTGTGTTTCGTCGGTGGGTATGCGGGCGTAGTGAGTAGGTAGGATGGCCCCGACTGCCCTGCGCAGGAATGATGGACGAGGTATAGTCGTCCCTAGTGGAGAGGTTGGCAATTCGCCGTTTGAATTGCCAATGTCAATGGCCAAAGTGGTAGCTATAGGGCGTGGAGGAGAACCGGGAGGTGGGTGGTCGTAATCGTAGTTCCGCTCAAAGTCGTACGCTCCTGGAATTGTTGTACTCCCCGACGTGCATTTGGGGGAATCTGGGAGACAGGAAAGAGTGTTGGCACGATTATCTTGGGCGGATTCGAGGTGGCCGTCGTCGTCGTCGGACTCAAAGGCCTCGTTGAGTTCACAATCAGCATCTTGTGATGGCTGTTGCACTGGCAGCGACGTGTAGCGTGCAGGCATGGCACGCGGCATAGGATATACTTATGAGGAGAGTGCACATGCACAGCTCAGGCTCAAGGTATGTTATGTCATTCTCACGGCTTGTGGCTCTTCATTCTTTCTGTCAATCCTTAAAGTTGACGGCGTCAGTGTATGACACATCTACAATTCAGCGGTGGGCGCACGCGGTAGGAGTATCGAGGAGCAACTCTGAGCCTCTGAGTCTCTGATATGTGTTTCAGTATGTATAATCTGCGCATCCTTTTACTAGGTCGAGTTGACAGTCGACCTCCCGCCAAGATGCACCAGTTCACATTCACACCTGTTCGTGAAACCAACGATATTTGCAATCCAGGTAAACACCCGCAACGTGCCGTGAAGCAAGAAAACGAGTAATTTTAAGCGAAGATGAACTACGCTCTACAACAAGCCACGTACATCCGGACACCTAACATCACTTACGAGCCATACCACAGCCACCTGAGTACCGGTGGTCCCCCAGCGTCGTTCAATATATGTGGCAGCACCTCAGGTATGTGATAAGTAGTAGTCATGCACCAAGTTAAATATTAATCCGCATCAGTCCGATATATTGACCCCGCAACTACATAAATGAGCTGCTCGCTTATATCGCCATGTCTCCTACGTATCATTTTGACACACCGACCTACAACGGCAATCCCAACCAGCTCATCTATTGATGGAAAGTGTATTCATCTTCATTGCACTGCATCTAACTAATATTAAATGTCTGACTGACTTAGGGTGCTGAGTCCGGGTGGGTCAACTAACTGGTTGTCCTCAACTCTGACAAGGGATGCAGCTAATAGAAAGGTGATAACGACGGTCGCAGCTGAGACTGCTGCAGACATTGCAATTGCCGCGAAAGCTGCAAGAAAACCCTACCAGGAGCGCTGGGGTTTGAAGGTACTTGGTGAAATGCTCAGCAAACTAGCAGACCTCCTCGAAGCCAACGCCGATGAGTTTTCTGCCTTGGAGGTTTTAGATGTAGGTAAGGAGATGCTTCGGCCATATATGTTATTTGTATTTCGACTCCTGTGCAGGCAAGGCCTTCACCATGACTGGGGTGGCTGATCTTCCTGGATCCATCGTCGTTTTAAGGTATTATGCCGGATGGGCAGATAAGGTTCAAGGAAAACCCATTGAGGTCAAACTGGCTACTCATGGGAAAATCTAACTGCAACACAGACGAATGACAAGGTGGTATAAACGCGTCATGAGCCTATCGGAGTAGTGGTTGGTGCTTTTCCTTCATCGTGTGGTGAAAACGGCCAGATTGCTCCATGGAACTTCCCTCGTGAGTCTATCTCGTGGTGCTCACTGACTGAATGATAATGCGTGCGGTCGTCGTGCTTTGTTGGAAGCTCGGCCCAGCTCTGACAGCAGGAAATATCCTCGTTCTGAAGACCTCTGAGTTGACACCACTGAGCACATTTCGTCTTTGCCCCTTGCTTGTTGAAGCGCCGGGCTTCCCTGATGGTGTCGTGAATATTGTCGATGGATACGGTACTACCGCAGGTCAAACCATCAGCGAAAGTATGATCATTGATCAAGTAGCCTTCACAGGCAGCTCCCCTATTGGGCACAGGATCATGGAAGCCGCGGCTAAGTTCAACCTGAAGAAGATCTCTCTCGAACTTGGCGGAAAGAACCTCAGTATCATATTCGACGATGTGGACCTGGAGCAGATTGTGAAGTGGACCTCTGGCTCCCGCATATTCGTTCACGCAGGGATATACGACAAATTTTTGAAAAAGTTCACGGCACATGTATCTTAGCTGAAACTTAGCGACCCGTTTAGCGCACCTAGCATGTTTTGAAGTCAGTGCACTCCGGGCCACTGACTAAAAGCTACGCACAACGCGATATAGGGCAGTCATGAGGGACCAGCGATCCGGCAGTCCTTTTAATACGCAACTCTGCTCACACAGACCAATTCAAACTACAGAACCCATGTTAGTGAGATGACTGCTCTGGTCACCGAGCATCCTCCAGCCGTTCCTTGACTTTCTCGCGTCTGTTCGAGATATCCACCTGCAGCGAAACCCATCGCTCACTGCACAGAGCATGAGAGAATGGTGGTAGGTTCGTGTCGAGTATTCTATGTCCATCACCGGGATGGTCAGCGTGACGCGTCCTATCTCACTGTTCGAAGAAACAAGTCGTGTTACGAAGGGACCACTACATTTTTTTACCAGTGTTACACGACACATATCTCCAATAACAGACACGACTCACAGCACCTAGATATTCAATCACGCCTGCGTCCGTATGGACTTGAGAATGAACCCTTCAAGCCCACCACACACCCACAGCTCCTGTACACTCGCGCCTACAGTGCGTACTTTATAGGTCTTCTCTCCACCAGGACCACACAGAGTAATTTTCCCATCTGTCATCGAAACACGAATCTCGTGTCCCTTGTCCACTGTGAGCTCGCCTTCACGTCCACCTGCACCCCGTACACCGTCTTTGCCGTACGTCGCGGTGAGATCAGCAACAAGCTCAGGGCATTCAAGGCAGACAAGGCCATTGTTGATGGCATTGCGCTTGAATATATCGCCAAATGAGCCTGCAATAACAAGCGGTACTCCAGCAGCCTTGAGCGCAGTAGCAGCCTGTTCGCGAGAGGACCCAGTGCCGAAGTTGTACCCTGATACCAAGACCACACCGGACTTGGTGCTCTCGTCTGAAGCGGAAAGTGTAGGGAGAACAGTAGCGACGTGGGCTGCGAATGACGGATCGTAGTTTTCCATGACGACTTCTGCCTGGCGTTCGAGAGTGATGTCATCTTGGTAGGTGTATTTTCCGGGGTATAGTGCGTCAGTGTTCAAGTTGTCCTGCGGGGCGAAGAGTAAACGGCCAGAAAAGGCTGCGGGAAAGCCGGGGAAGAGAGGTTCTTCTGCTTGTGGTATCTCTACCGCATTCGAAGGGTCAGAGGCAATATAGAAGGTGGGGGCGTCAGCAGGAGGGAGCGAGGTCGCGTCGAGAGAGCTGGGTGAGCAAATGAATCCCTTGACAGCGCTCGCAGCGACAACTGCAGGGCTAGCAAGGTACGCCTGAGCTTTAGGGTGGCCCATCCGTCCTTTATAGTTCCTGTTTGTAGCGCTGATGCCCACCTCACCCTCTTCCAATAACCCAGTACCAAGACCGATGCAAGGCCCACAACCTGCTGGGAGAACCTTGGCTCCTGCGGCAACTAACTTGTCCCAATGCCCCAACTTCTCTGCCTCAGCCTGCACCTGAGAGCTCGCAGCTGCGACGTAGAAGTCGACGCCATCCGCAATCTTCTTCCCCTCAACGACGGACGCAGCCGCAGCAATATCAGAGACGCGAGAATTGGTGCACGAAACCAGGTACGCTTTCTGAATACCGATTTGCTGAGATTCTAGCTTGGGAAGTGGCGTAGATACTTTGACGCTGTTGGGACCAGAGACGTGTGGGACAAGAGTGGAAAGGTCGAAAATAAGGTGCGTGGAGTATTGGGCACCGATGTCAGATGTTAGATTGGTTGCACGAAGGGCGTCAAGGCGGCGGCGATTGATACGCGGGTGTTCTGGCGGAGGCGGTATTGATTCAGAGGCAAAAGTTCTTTGCTCTAACTTCTTCAATGCATTCTCGTACCAACCAAAAAGCATCTCGTCGGCAGGGAAGACGCCCACTAGTGCACCCCACTCCGTCGTCATGTTTGAAATCGTAAGCCTATCGTCGACGGAAAGCGCGGAGATACCCTCTCCAGTGAATTCGATTGCAGCGTTAAGGACTTCGTCGTTGTTGAAGGATCCGCAAAGAGCAACGATCACATCCTTGCCTGTGACACCCGGTGCAAGTTTTCCCCGCAATTCCACCTTGACCATACGAGGGACTTGCCACCACGTCTTCCCTGTAGCCCACAACGCTGCCGCATCTGTGCGCACGATGGGTGTACCCACGCAAGCGACGCCTCCGTACATATTTGAATGCGAATCGGAAGCAACAGTGAGGGTGTGCGGGAATGCGTAGCCTTCTTCCACGAGAACCTGGTGTCCAATACCCCGGCCAGCAGGATAGAAGTCGATCCCATGTGTACGTGCAAACGCCTCAATCGTAGCATATTTGGCGAGGTTCTTGTCAGACTTGTTCTGAACGTCATGATCAAGGGTGAACACCGTCTGGCGTGGATCAGTGATCTTAGTTGCACCTATGGACTTGAATCTACATGCATATTACATGAATGGTGAATTGAAAGGGGAGAAGAAGACAGGCACACTTGGATATGACGGGCCCAGTGTTGTCGTGTGTCATGACATGTTCAGGGCGAATCATAACATAGTCTCCCGCTTTGACGACTTTGCCATTGGGGAGGCCGGCGGAGTACTTTTGTACAACTTTTTCGATGATTGTCTGGGGAATTCGGGGAGTGGATGCACTGGAGGCGAAAAACCGCGCGGTCTGCGGGTGCACCCGACTGGATATACGCGGTGGGAGGCGCATCACTTCGTAGAGAACCTGCAGTGGGTGTCGAGAAAGACGTAGCAGGAGTCAACATCGTGTTCACTCTGTAGGCCAACCGGATAAAGCCGGTAAGCGAATAACTTCGTGCGTGTTCTGACAGCAAATATGCATGATTCATAATATAGTACATAAAGGAATGTAAGTAACAAGGACTATGCGCTAACGACGCCGGCAGGGACAGCTATAGTTGTTGCAATGGGTACGTTAGCTGCGGATTCCACGGTCGGAGTGTCCTTTGGAGGAGTCGGTGAGCTCGACGCGTGGTTCGTCTTCACCTTCTTCTTTTTCTTCATGAGACCTGCAAATTGAAACGTCAGCGGAGAACGTCAATACGGTAAACCAGGTGTACAGACCTGCAGATACCGCAGATTTGACATTGTCAACGATCTCCCTGCTTTCCTCGAGGTATTCTGTGTCATCAAACCGATGCTTCTTACCAGCAACAGTCTCTGGGTCTCCTGATGCAGCTGCAATCTTCTTCTCGAGAACCTCCAGCTTGGCCTTTTTGGCTTCAGCCTGGGCCTTCTTTCGTTCATCTTCATTTCCCATGTAATCTGCAAGCCTAAAGCAATATTATAGATGCCATCAATGTCTGGACTCGCAGGGAGACATACCTTTTCGCGGTCTTTATGGTGCTAAGCCTGCGCCCACTGAGATCTCTACATGAGTCGTTGTTGCTGGTTTTCTGACTACTCATGCGACCACCAGCGGCACGCAATTGCGAACCAAAACCTCCCTTTCCACCTCGAAGCCTGGGAACGAGCCTTAGCGTGATAAGAGTTGCATCTTGTCCATGAATCTCAGAGATGAGGGTCTCCGGCGTGGGGATTGATCCAGAATGAGATGAAATTCTCAAGTCTTCTGAGGGAGGAAGATCGGGGTAGCGCTCGCACAGAAGAGAATACAGGTCATCGATGCGGGTTTCTGGAAGTACAGAAAGAGAAAGAGTGGGGAACGGAGGAAAGGTTGAGAAAAGGACGGTGGTTGACATCGTGGACAGTAAGTAAGAGTTGTGATTATGTAACTGCATTAGGTGAAACTTTGAAATTCCCCCTGAATCATGGCTTTTTGGATACGAATCATACGATCATTGATGATGCGGTAACTCACGCAAAACTCACACTGTGGCTTACAATATTAGTGCAGCCACTTCACCGACACCAACGACCACGACTACGACAGCGATCACACAGAGTCCGCCATCCTCCACCAATATTATGGATTTCTGGCATGTACTTGCCCATAGGGCACCTGTATTTGTTTGGCCCGTCAAATTCTGTGTGGCCATGACTGCGGTCACTTACGTGCTCTCCATCCTGACTGGCAACGTGTCTCAGGTGGACAGAGTTTGGACATTTCTCCCAACCATATATACTGTATACTATGCTTTGTTACCACTCTGGCCGACTATTCCGCCCACCTTTCTCTTTCCCCACACCCTTGACACACTTCCCGCCTCGCTAAAGGAGACATACAGCCCCCGCGCCTTGCTTATGGCAAGTTTGGTGGTAAGTACCTCATACTCGAGCTATTCTCTCAGCTCAACAACTTCCAGGTGACATGGATGCTCAGGTTTGTTTCGCGTTTTTGCTACATCTTCATGAATTTCATTCTCCACAGGTTAAGCTATAACACCTGGCGACGTGGTTTATTTAGCTTGTAAGCTCATCCGTCGCTATATAAATACCAGAGAATTCAGCCGTGTTCACAGCAAGGATGAAGACTACCGCTGGGAAATCCTGCGGCAGAAAATTCCCTCTTCCCTCTTCCAAGTGTTCAACCTTACTTTCATTGGTATGACCGTGACACCATTTATATATGGGGCTCTACTTACCTAACGTTAGCAATCACACAAAACATAATTTTGTTCTTATTAGGCCTTCCAACTGCGCGTGCAGTGGCCCAACCACACACGTCCCTTGCGACTTCGGATTACATCCTCGGAGCGCTTGGATTCCTCACAATCCTCACGGAGTTTGTCGCGGATAACCAACAATACTCTTTCCAAACATTCAAACATTCTGGAATGTTGAACCCAAACGAATGGCCAGGTGCAAGGATCCAATGGACCTCACAGGATGCTGCACGGGGGTTTGTGACGCGTGGTTTATGGGCCTGGTCACGACACCCAAATTTCCTTTGCGAACAGACTTTCTGGGTGTGTAGATTTACGATTCACGGTTATCATTTGAATCTCTACTAAAGACAAGTCGTACGCAGATCATTATCAGCCTGATTCCTCTCCTCTCGCCTGACTCACCTAAGCTCGACTTCCCGCCGACTTCGCTCGCATCTCTTGCACCTCTTCTTCCATGTTTGATACTCTGCATTCTATTCTTCTCTTCGACAATTTTTACTGAGTCAATATCGAAGGGAAAATATCCTGTTGCCTATGCCGCTTACCAAGAGCGCGTGGCGATGTTTGTGCCTCTGCTCACTCCCATGTGGGGAGGGCTGCTGAGGCTTCAGGGGAGAAAAGAGAGCTCCGATGCACTGGTGTATGGTACCGGGTCGAACTCCGAGGGAAAGGCGAAGGCTGAGTGAAAATTCTGCATCGTGTTCAGACTTGCATGACTATTTTGTGGCCCTGTTGTACGACCCGTTCTTAAATATCACACTATGTATGTGGCTTGTCGTATTAGCTACTGACGATGAGGATTGAGACCATTAAGTATGCGGGCATCTACGTGGGCGAGGAACGTTCAAGTGATGTCCGCGACTTGCGTGTAGAATGAATGACCGTCTTCCTGCTAGGTATCGTGTGAATTCGGAGGTTCCTCCGTCTTGGTTCGTGTTCGTTAAACGTTTGTCGTATCTGTTCAGACTGTTTTGCTACGGCAACACCATGTGCATTGTGCATCGGACAACTGTTGAAAAGCATTGAGATGTGTTTTACGTACTAAAGTTCTCGCCAATTCTTCACCCATCCTTATCCTCCGAAGCTCCAATACTCAACCCCGTTGACGATTTGCATATCACTACTAAAAATAGAGACACATCCGTTCACTCGATTTCGATCAACTACGCTTTGCGATTCCCATTGATCTAGAGCTCGATCGCCAATCGATTCGCTACCCATCTCATCCGAGTCGTCCGTGAATTACTACGCCTATGTCGGAACTTTCCCTAGGCCATTATAATCCACGAGTCGGCATTTTTGCCATTGTAATGACCTAAAATGCCATAGTAATTGCCCGAAATGCCATAAAAATGAGCATCAAAATCTAATTTAAATATTGACTGCCCGATTTTGACCCTTGAAAAAGTTCCGACATAAAAGTTATCCCACCTCCTCAAAGATCCAAGACAGGCAAACTTAAGCTTTGATCTGTCTATTCACGTTTTCGTATGTCGTTCCTCGAGAACACCATGGCCGATATAGCTACTGATGATACTTTTGCACCCAATTAGTACCTCTCTAATAAGCTCTTAGCCACTAGTATTGTATTGACTTATCAATAATGAACTAGAATCAATGTCAGTATTTCGATCTCTTATTCTGTCTCTTTCTGTCTGACCTCGTCAAAATAGTTTCTGGTGATCCTACATTATTGCTGTCCCAGGTCGCTGTCAAGGGTGCTGAGTTCGACTCCGGTGAACGCGAGCCCCATCCGAAATGTTTGAAAGGGACTCGGATGAAACTTCTCACCCACATCCACGGATTATTAGACAAACAGGAGAAGAGTCAATTTATTTGGCTGCATGGCACCGCGGGCGTCGGGAAGTCCGCTGTTGCGTTCACTGTAGCTGAAAGAATGAGAGCCCTGAAAGTGAACGAGGAGACAACCATTGAAAGTCGGCTCGCTGGAGCATTCTTTTTCTCGCGCAAGCACACGCAACGCCGTACTACTGGATACTTTTTCGCGATGCTTGCCTACCAGCTCATCAGAGATTCCGGAATCCGCAGCATCCGAGAGGATGTTACAGCAGTTTCCGAAAGTAATGACAATTGCCAAATTCTCCACACATCTGTGACCAAAGAGGAAATCGATAGAAATACCCCATCGTCAACGTTGGGGACGACTTCCAGCGACTCAAGCGCAACGTTTGGACCCATTCACTCATACTAATACATATATAATATGGTAACATGCTTGAATGAAGAGAAAAGATGCACTACGAGAATAGCCCGCCCCAATCAAAATTCCCCAAGAGCATCCCAGACAAACTAAGTGACTTCTGCACACGACGACGGCAAACCACCAGAGTTGCGGCATCATCAACACCATCTATTGATAATAGCAAGGGGTTGGGGTTGGGGTTGGGGTTGGGACTTCTATCAAAGGGTGATGGCCAGTCGACGTCAAACGATAAGGACTACTAACTCAATGGATATGGTCTTCAGGCTGACGGGTTGATTCCTGAGTGTACTCCTGACTCCTGAGGTCGACAAAGCACATGCGGGATGAGACGGAAACGAACGAGACTCGAGAGTGGTTGCGCATAATTGTGCAAATGCGTGCATCCTGATGCTGCGAGGTGGTGGTGCCAATGAGACTTTGAACGTGAGGGTCGGCGTGCGTTGGTGGAGCCGTGTAGGCTAGTGGATAAAAGATAAAACAAGTCCGATGGATGGGTTTGAGCCGCTGGTCCCTGGAAGTCGTCCCCAACGTTGACGATGGGCCATTTCTTATCAATTTCCTTTTTTCTCACAGATGGCAATTGTCATTATTTTCGGAAACTGCTGTAACAGAACTATCCACGTGAATCCCAGCCTTTTAGACTCCAACAAGTCTCTTTACGAGCAAATGGAGGCATTATTTCTACAACCTCTCCGGGGGCTTCGACTCAGGCTTCACGGGTGTCCGCCTTTGGTGTTCGCTGTTGATGCTATTGATGAATGCACCGAACATGAAATAGCCAATCTCATCTCCCTCCTTGGCCAAGCTCTCCGTGAACCTGATCTTCCCGTCATTCATATTTTGCTTACGAGTCGCCTCGAACCACACATCCGTAATGCCTCCCAGAAAGAAGACGTTCACCCGCTGGTGTGCAAGATACCAGTGAAAATATCTGGGGAGGGTGTTGTCACCACCATCATTTCTTTAGATGGTGCAGATGTTGACAATGACATTTGTGTTTTCTTGGAGCATTCATTCGAAGACCTCCGAAGTCGTTATCCTGATTTCCCGCCACCAACGAGGGATCAACTTGCGGGGTTGGCAAGTAGAGCGGGCAGACGTTTTGTCGTGGCGTCTACGATGATGAAGTTTATCGATGATGAATACCAGGATCCGCGCAACCGGCTTGAGCTCATGCTAGAGCTAACGTGTGACCTGCTTCCGGGAACGGAAGTGTACAAGCTGTATGACTCTATCCTCTCTACATGTGCAAACCCTACACGGGCATACCAGCACTTATCCGTTGTTACTTCCCTTGTGGACCTTCTGCCGATATCTCAAATCTCAGAACTTCTTGGTCTTGGTGAGGGCAGGGATCTCGAAGTAACACTTTTACAGCTGCGATCTATTACGGATATTCCCCACTGACAGGAATCTTCCCATCCAAATCTTTCATTTTTCCGCTCGCGAGTATGCTTCCGATACTTCAAACTGCAGCCTTCCAGAACTACAACATATTCTAGTCTTTTGGGTGGCATTCGTGCGTTTTTGTCTCATCCGCTTGTCTTCTTTGCATTAACCCGTCTTTCTCTTGATTTCAGGCTTCTGCCTAACTCCGTTCACCTTGGTTATCCTCGCCTGGCATGCGGGGAACCTCGAGACCAACCATACACTCGTCCGATGCAGACATTCAGGAGGGCGAGGAGGAGTACGATGGCGGACACCCCCACCAACCCGCGCCAACAGCATATCAACCGGTACAAGCTTCAGTCGACATATGACAGCTCCAATGCCACGGCGTCACCATTTACCGATATCATGATCAACAGGCTACCTACTGCACCAACCAATCCCAGCACCACCCGCCTCTCGATCGCTCAACCCGCCGTCAACACCAACCACACGTCAGCATATTCCATTCCACCTACTACCACCACCATTGCTCCCACAACCAGTACGACTTGCCCTGCCCCAAGACCAAGTATGGACATGTATGCCCAGTTCTCGGATCCTGGCCCAAGCGGGTTCGGCGGCGTACTATCGATGACGCACGCACCTCCTCCATCGAACCCAGCGACGCTCCGTGCGAGCAGGACGACGCAGTATGCGGACTCATATGCTTCAGTGCGAGTGTCGCTGGCGACAAGTACGACAGCTCCACCAAGCGATGAACTATACACTGGGTACCGATATATTGGGGGGTGAAATGAGATTGTGGAGTCGTAATAGTATTGGATACAAAGTTTGCGAATACCCCCCGAGACTCTACCACTGCTCTCCATGTTACGATACCGATCACTGGACTGTATTATCCATCTGCGTTGCTTCTCTGCGATTGTTTCCCTATCATCGCACCTACACCCTGCGGCCACTGCTCTCTGTGTTACGATATCGATCACCGGACCGTATTATTCATCTGCGTTGCTTCTCTGCAATTGTTTCCCTATCATCACTCTGCGGCTTCCGCCTCGAATTCTACATCTTTCGCAATCATTAAGTTCCTTCGCTGTCACCACATTTCACAATTTCCTTATGTCAATGATGTGATGCGTGGGTCCGCATCTAACTGCGACAGATGGTAGATGCATTCCATCAAGCTCATTGGTTTATAATTGGAATTCAATGATCAACTGAAAGCCGCATATGCGGGTGAGCACATTGCGCGCACAGCATGGCATTCATTCACACCAGATGTTTGCACCAATTTCTGTGATTCCTTGTACAAAATCAATAAATCACTGATCTCGCTGTACAGGATATTCTGAAAGCGCTGGATGGTGGTATATCATCTAGCACGAACACTGTCGTTCTACATCCACCAAGTTTGTCCCTCGCTAATACCAATCACTTGAATATGACCGTAGTCTCAAATGATCCCATTTGGTGGCCAGTGATCAGTGACAATCGTGTATATAGCTATTTCTTCGGTGCGTGCAAAGCAAGCGGTCTCATTCAAATTCTGACAATGGTTTCTCAGTTGTATCATACACTGTGGTGCTATACGATTGGGGTGAGCCATGCAACGCTTATGAGAGAAATGTTGACATCCCTACCACTCCAGCGCTGACATTCGGACAAGAGGTAGGTTGATGTGATTACTGGAGTAGTCATCTCACTAAAATGCATTCTATAGTTTGAATTGGTCTTGGTGAGCACAGTCGCGTATCAAAGACACTGTAGAATCATGGATCTAATTTGGGCAGAGGCAACGCTGGTCCCTCATGACTATCGTATACCTCATTGTGCGTAGCTTTTGGTCTGCAGGTGCATTGACTTTAATACATGCTAGGTGCGCTACACTGGAATACCTTTCTTCATGTATGTTCCCAAGGCAAATGTGTTGCAAATGTGCTAATGAGGCATTTCTCATGATCAGCGTGAATTTTCTCTGTAAGTCTCACATACACTGCGGTCGCTTCTTCAACTGACCGACGGCATGTAGGGCAACTGCCGTCCGTTTCTTTAACAGATGCTGTGAGTATCTTGTATCAATACCTGCCATTGATGTCAAATCTAGCTGCGTTCCTACATAGGGGTGAGCGAGATTATTGATCAGCTTCTTCAGTTGACTCAATGTAATGATTGTAACAGCTGTGCGTTTAAAACATCGCTTCCACCAAGGCTCATCACTAAGTTTGCTTTCAGGTACTATCTTTTTCCTCATCTGGGACTGGATGGCTATTGCCATAAATTTAATGCTGGGTGGTGAGCTACTCAGTTGCAGGGCTTCACGATGCTGACTTGACTCAAATAACATGCAAGTCATCGTGATCATTCGCTTACATGCCATGTATCAGCGATCCAGGAGGATGCTCGTATTTCTCTCTGGAATATTCCTGATTTTCCAAATCGCCAGTGTGGTATTGATCGCGATACGAGACGCGGGTGCTTCAGGGAGTAAGCTTCCATTATGTATTTCAGACTTTTGCGCTTTAGGCTTACGAGACAAATATTAGCGGAGTACATCCTGTCTGGTACCTACATGTGCATTATCGGCTTTAGCAACACTGGCATGTCTATCGCACAGATGACCTGGATATTGACCACTGCATGGGAGATCATCGCACTGTGCCTGGCAGTCTGGATTTCTGTAAAGCATTTCCGTGAACTGCAACGACCATCGACAGGATGGGCAGTCGGGGACTGTTTCAAAGTATTAATTGAAACTCATGTATTTTACTTCGCAAGGTGAGCTCGCGGTTCAAATGCGGCAATCTTTCGCACTGAAGCTCCGCACTAGTTTTGTTGCTGTTTCTTGCCTTCAGCTCAGCCTCTTCTCTCCAAAACTCCAGGTATGCCAACCTGTGACTGACATCTGCATCTGACCAATCCCTGTCATGTCATACTAGAGCTCGAATTCCGTGGGATCAGAGATTTTTTTTGCCTTCCTTTCAATTGCCGAAGTCGTGCAGATGTTTGCACTGCATCAGTGGGTTGGGTTTTACTACAGAGTACTACGTAGTGCTCTGTAGTAGCCTGTAGTGTGCCGTAGTAAATTACGTTTTCCTGATGTGGGACCACGCCTTATCCTTGGAGTTCGAGAGTATCATGCTAAGCTCGTGGCCAACTCCGATGAAGCAACTGGCATGGCTTCAATTGTTTTCCAAGATCGCATACACATTGAAACCGGCAATGGTGTCTAGCGCCAGAAACAGTGTTCATGCCCCAAATATCGGGTGCTCCATGGGCGAGTGTATTACCACATGATCTATTTGGGTTGTGGTATATATAGCTTCACAAAGCTATGCCTATTTATTTACATGACAATCAACGAAAAATGTGCCATATTCTTCCAGCCTACGCGTTCATAGACGTTTGAGACCCAGAGTGAGTGAAAGTTAGTATTTGGGCTGAAACCCGGCAAAGGGGCTTCTGGCCCGAAACACCACTCCTGAACCTAGAGGGGTCCAATGTGAGCCATGACGGACGGGTGGGCACAAGAAGCCCAGAGATCATATTGTACACCAGAGTGTGGACAAGGGTGATGCGTCGAGCAGTGGACTAAGATCAGGTGAAAATTAATGTAGAAAGTAGTAATTAAAAAACTGCGAGATGCAGCTTCTGAGGGAGCGGCGGGCGGGTGCGAGATAAAGGACTGGCGGGGAGCCGTCGTTGGGCTGAAAAAGTCTTGCGCCGAGTATCGTAGTGGGACGAAGCAAGAGTGCGGGGTCTCAAAACTTAACCTTCCACTTATGGTGCACGTCACTTAGCCACCACTACTTTGGTGCAGTGGCCAAATTGGATGCTGATGAGACATGGTGTACTGCAACTGCACACGCCACTAGTGCACCTCTCCCAGGAGTCCGAGCTTAACTTGTTTTAGTGCTTCATGTAAACATTGTTACAGAAATGACATTTTTTTCGGTACAGTAGACATTTGTAAACTCCGAGTCAGTTGTTTCCAATCGCACGATTCACGATGGCGAAAAAAACACAAACAACTCGCAGCTGCACGAGCGCGCACAGCACGATGGAAAAATCAGCCTCTAGCTGCTATCACATGTCTCACTGGTGCATGTCCTCCTTTACCACTGTCAGCGCATTCCGCAGACATACCCGAAGCACTCGGTACAGAATCCAATAGAACTGGACCTCGACTGTCTCTCTAACTGCAGTTACACTGGGGGAATCAATTTCTATCAGTCGGATGATGAGTATGAACCCGACTCACCTTCGGGAAGTGAACGGTCCGACAACGAAAGTCTCTGTGAACTGGAGGGGGATAATCTTGAAGAAAACTTGAAAGGACTTCGAGCGGAGACTGTATTTGACAAGCTCTTGGGGCCAAAGACCAGTGCAGGATGGAAGAAGGCAGAGCAAAACCGGTCTCTTGGATACAACGGCCTCTCAAGTTGAACGCAGCGGCGGAAGGAAAAATGGCTCAAGATCAGGCCGAATGACGAAAGGAGATGGGGACATCGTATGTATCAGCTTTAACTGGCCCATAATCTAATGCATACCTTATCAGAAACAATCCACAGGTTGCATTCATGCAACAGCGGTGTGCACCCAAAGCCAGTGCGAGTGGAAGCAGACATGAGGCTCAGCTGGGGGTTCTTTGGATGCAGCGAAGCGGCCACAACCATGTGGCATGGCCATTTATTTCAC
>MU837750.1:0-22792 GCA_029603245.1 Rhizopogon salebrosus TDB-379
CGCCATCCTTCGCAGTGCCTCCATAGTCAAGACCCTCCACTGCAGGCGCATTGTTATCTCTATCTTTGTACCTATTTTGGTTGCGGGGCCCAGTGGGCACGCCAGGTGGTAACGGTGAAGCTGGGCGGACAGGTGCCGC
Source organism: Rhizopogon salebrosus TDB-379 (assembly GCA_029603245.1). Lineage (NCBI taxonomy): Eukaryota > Fungi > Basidiomycota > Agaricomycetes > Boletales > Rhizopogonaceae > Rhizopogon > Rhizopogon salebrosus. Next base: position 140 of record MU837750.1, read on the forward strand.
TGGAACTGCAATAATGGTCAATTACAATACCCGCAATATGAGATAATCCTACCTCCGCCATATCCTCGTCCTCGCCCTACGAAGCCTCCCCTTCCGCGGAGGCCTTGCGCCATTGCACGTCCTCTGAATTACGCCGGAGGTGCTCCACGACCCATGTGTGCGGGCGCTGCAGGAGCTGGCGTAGGCACTGGAGTATGCACGGGGACTGGCACCGGGGTCGCACTGCCCTCTATGGTGGGATACATAGGTTGCCCCATCGCTCGCTCCTGCTTAGAAAAACAAGCACATTCATGCGATGTTCATATCATTTGCTGTACGTATCTAAGGTAAGAGGGGTTGGCCCATACCTGCATACCGAAATCGCCTCCCATGCCCATCATCCCCGGTCCAAAGCCGTCCTGCATGCCCATCTGCACACCCTGCTCTGGAGTGCCGTTCTGCCCTACAGGAACCTGGCCGGGAACGGGGCCATCTTGCATTAATGGGCCCCCCTGCTGCATCTGCATGCCCATATCGCCATTCATGCCCATGCCCATTGGTACCATGTTCATAGGACCCATACCGGGCATTTCCATCATGGGATTCATCCCAACACTGGGCCCCATCATGCCCTGGCCGGTAGTGTTCATCATGGCATTGGCGCCTGTCACGACCATTGTACGAAGTTCCGGAGGTAAGGCTATTAGCTGGTCTTCAGGCATAGCTGCGAAATTCTAGGAGAACGTCGAGTGAATGAGAAAGGCTAAACCTATTTGCTATATAACGCACAAGTACGTTTGTCTTGAGGACATTCGCAAGATCGCCCAAGTCGCGTCGTCTGTAGCAGTATGCTTCCCAAGAGATCTCATCAAACCCGTAGTTGAACCAGTCGCTAATATCAGACCCAGGAATACGCCAGGGTTTTTCTGCCATTGTGCTGATGTCAACTTCCAGTATCGACAGACCATCAAGAACGCCAGGTATATCAAAATTTATTGAGGGATGTGAAGGTGGTGCGGTGGCAGGAGGAAGGGTTGATAGGTCCACGCCTTCAATCAAGCTTGACTGTTCTGGTGCGGCAGAGGTTGATTCTCGGGGTGCGGAGGGTGTTTGGGGTGTGCCTCCTGATGGAATAAGAGGTGCTTTTGAAGGTGGTACGTTCCGGTCGCGGGGTGTGTACTCGGTGGTCAATTGGGATTGTGCGTGAGGAGCTTTGGGAGGTGTCAGCGTTCCTGAGAGGGAAACAGACCGGAATAAACGAACGTCTGACGGGGGTGGATTGCGGACCACCTGTGGAGCGATTTAAAGCAGGCCGAGGAGGAGCACTGGGCCTGAAACAAGTTGAGAGTAAGGAAAGTTAGCTCGATTGTAAAGCTCACCGGTTGTCAATGGACCGTGAGGGCTGATCCATGATGATTTCGATGTCCTGAATGACTATTAGTTGTTAGAGTACAGCGAGTTCAAGTTTCACTTACGTCCTCTTCCTCTTCCTCCTCCGCAGTCTCCTCCTCCTCCTCCCCTCCAACATTCTCCTCTCCGGCTTCGGACTCATCAGCACCGAGGCCGAAAGGAGGTTCTTCTTCTTCTTCAGCTTTCGCTTCGAGGTGCTCGATTACACCATTGAAAACCGACTTCACAGCCTCAGACGATATTCTGCAACAAGGGATTCAACAAGGCCCATTTCACGCGCTTTTAACGACTTACGGTTGCAACACTGATCGCACATCAGACAACAGGGGGTAAGTTCACGTTGCATGATATTGGGCAAACAAAATACAGCGAGTGGGGACTCTTCAGAGCCTCCAACAACGTATTTGAGGTGTTCTTACCAGATGCCAAAACCGTCGTCGGCGCTTCTGCCTTGGGCTCGCCGTACAAGAATGCATCATCATCGTCCCTGGCGAGGTGTATGTTAATGATTTACTCGGCCTCATGGGATGGACTAACATTGCAACTGCTTCTAGCACCAGTCCCCCCAAAAAAGTTAACGACCTTCGAAAGTAAAGAGAACAACACCTCGCGCGCGTGACCTCGTGACACGTCGTGACCCAATTTGTTGTGCCCGATTCGGAGCCACGTGGCTGTATTAGGTAGCTAAATATGGTAATCTACATCAAAAATTATTCCCTGCGCTGGACTGTGTTCGTTAGCCATGCTGTCTCTTCTCTGCCAGAGACCTGTCGTGTCTTCATCAATACCTCGAACAGCTCGAGGATATGTCGTGTCTGTGAAGCAACCTCGCATATACGAGGGCAAACCAACACCGCGTCGCTATGGCGTGCAGAAAACTTTCCTCTATAACCAATATACCCGCATGCTAGCAGCCAGCGATAATTCCCCCATAATATTTCTCCAGCACACAAACTTCAGCGTACAGCGGTTGCAAATGCTAAGGCGGGATATTGCCGCTGCAAACACCAAATTCTCTGTCTCACTATCCTCTCCAACCCCTGCCGCAGTTGAAGCTGGTGCCCCATCGCTAAGCGTGATGCGGACCTCGCTTTTTGGTGTCGCGCTACGAGACTTTGCGCCTTTGGACACGGACAAGTCAGATCAAATTGCCGCATTGGTGAAAGGCAGCCTTGCTGTCTTAACGCTCCCATCATTCAATCCTCCCCAACTTGATGCCATCCTCCGTGCTCTTGATCGCTCAGTGCCTCCGAAAAAGCCAAACGCAGAGCAAGCGAAACCGATGAAGCCTCAGGATGATCCGAATTTTATTCCTGGACGAAAGATGCAGAGGGTGAGACCTGTCTTGACTCCAGAACTGGTGGTGATGGGTGCTCTCATCGAGGGGCGGGTATTCGGAATGGAGGAAGTACGGGACGTGTCGAAACTGCCCACTCTAGACACCCTCCGGGCGCAGATAGTTGGGTTGTTGAGTTCGCCAGCTGTACAGTTGGCTGCAGTTCTCAGCGAGGCAAGTGGCGGGAAGCTTGCGAGGACATTGGAGGGCTTGAAGAAGGGACTGGAAGAAAGTCAGGGTGCAGAAGCTTCATTATAGCATCTTAGCGATATGTACTCCTTTATTGCACCTTTACTTATCGACTAGCCTACGTAGTCCACGCACAACACTTTCACATGAGGATGATTAATATCAGTCTTTGAGACAGAACACCCATGTCCGATCTTCCCCTCCTTCACCTGTTGTACCTTGACCATGAGCTCTCTCGCCTTTTGTCATTCGGTGCTCATAACCCTTCCAAATATTCCTGTGAAATACAAACGACTGCAGGAGCTTATAATTGGGGTTCGGTGGAGTCCCTAACGATGTAGGTTTTGGAGGTGTCTTTGCCAGTCTTGGCACGTCCCTGAAGGTGAGCATAAGGGGCAGGCCAATTGATGATACAAGAGATGCACTCGCCAGATGCTATATGGCGGGACATTGCGCAGGGTAATGAGCACCTTCCCCCTTGTGCAGTGCGCTGTGGACGACGTCGATGCACCCATATCCTCATCTGATGCATTATCGATTACGACTTCGTCGTCGTCGTCATCATCATCCACAGGTTTCTTGCGTTTTCGTGGCAGGTCGGGCGTTGGAACGGGGCCTTCTACAAGGCAGTTGACAACAGAGCGGAGGAACCCCAGAATAAGCATCTGGTTTGATAATATATTTCTATCTTGGTCTGTTATACCCTTTCCTTGACGATATCTCCTTAGCCTCTCCATCTGTAGGATCTCAATGAAGGACGCATACCTGCATGAGGAAAGTTCCATACAACGCGGTCAAACCGCCTTGCTTTCAAAGGACCACATTTTTCGAGTCGGGTCGCATCTACACCAAACAGGACCTCCACACCGCGCTCTCGGAGTTTATCCACAATACTTCTAGCTTCGGGATATTTGTCGTAGCATTCCTGCTCGGAATCATAAGCGGTGGCTACGATATTTGAGGGTGGGAGATGTTCTAGCGATGGTGGAGGATCGATGACCAATGCGTGCGCGAACGAGAAGTTCCCCTCGCCGATCAAGAGTATTTTATCAGTGGGCGTAAACGGAATGGTGGGTCGGAGAGGTGGGGCTTTCCCCTTGCCTTTGCGCTTTCCCTTTACTTCTGCCGCCTCAGCAGCTTGCACTGCCTTCTGTTTTTTCTTGAGCCGGACCTGCTGTGATTGCAGCGTTGCTTTTAAGGCTTTCTTCTTCTGCCCCATGGTCTTTTGATTGGCAGCTGATGTTATGGGACTGTAGACGAAAATAGAAGTGGTTGTTTGGATCCAAAGCCTTTGCCAAACAATCACTTCCTTTTTGGACTGACACGTACTAATATTTAGTATTAGTTCTCAACGTCACAAAACAGTTGTCCATAATTCTTCTCCTCAAACGAGCACCACTACGTTCTTTTCTCTTTCAAAACTTCCAAAGCAATGGTGAGTTGAAATTAACACCCTTGAATCATTTGCCGAAACGTGCCTTCATAGCCCACCGAGTTTGACCTGCGAAGGAAGAATGCACAATTCGCCAATGCAGTCCGGTCGGGCAAGAAAGCAGTGAGGCCTTCATACCAGGAGAGGATGGCAAAAAGAAGTCCCATAAGCCTCTGGGCTCTGGGCATCGTCCTGTTTGTTGTTGTAGGAGGCGGTGAGTTGCAACTTTGTCTCAATGAGCTCAGAGTTTGACAACACTACAGTGTTATTTGAACTCGCCAAATTGGTATTCCTGTAGCGAGCGGACATTCAGAGTGGCATATATACACTCCACTACTATTACTACCACCCTCCATGTTGTCCGCAGCGAGAATCTCAAAGGGGCATTCGCAATTGTATACATATCACCGTTTTAGGATTTCCTCATCATTCGTTTCCACCTTTACTACTTAGTTATACAAGGAGAGTGAACAATCAACTACCCTCTGCCTCTACATCTGCACCAGAATTACTGGCACTTGCGCTGATGCTCATACTTTGGCTGCGTGTACTGTTGGCTCCACTAGGCGCTACCACCTTGGAAGGACCAGCTTCAGCAGTGATTTCAACGCCCTCCATAGCGTCACCTTCGAGTTCCTTCTCATCGATCTTAACTTCGTCGCCAGCCCAAATGCGCATAGTGGGTTGCCAAACCATCACCACATTATCTTCCGAAGTGGTAGATGCGGTCCAATTCTCAGCTTCTCCTGGCGCCCAGCAGAAGTCTGTAGGCCGTGCGGTATGACCTGGCGAACCAAGTATCAACGATACGAACAGGGGTACATGAGATTCTGACATACCTCCATGAATGAACATAAGCTCCGGAGGCCCATCTTCCTGATCATCTGGCGTCTGCTCTACGCCAATCTGGGAGAGATCCCAGATATTGATCCTTCGATCTCCTGACGCGGATGCGAATACTGAAGCGGAGTGAGGAGACCATGCGAGGTGGAGCACTTCGTCCGTGTGTGACTCGAAAGTGTGCAACTTTTTGGAAGGCGCTCTGATGTCGTGCAGGACAACAGTCTAGATGAAATAAAGTCTGAACTCTAGTCGGACGGCTCTTTGAGGCGTCCATACATACCTTGTCTGCGCTGCCAGTGACGATGAGATGTTCGCATGCTGGACTGAACGCACAAGACAAAATTTCTCTGTCATGTGCTTGAATTTTCGCTGTAGCTTCAGTCGGAGCCCGGGTGTCCCAACTGAACAAGCGATTAGACTGATTGACTGAAGGGGTGCCAGGACTACTCACAGTAAAAGCATCTTGTCGTCCCCCACACTGGCGAATACGTTTTCTTTGGTTGCGTGCCAATCTACATCCTTTTCAACAGTTAGTAGCTTGTTTGCAAACTTGAAGGACGGTACGGACTCCGACAACAGAGGCGTGTCCCTTGAAAACGGTTGTCGGCTCAATGGTACTTTTGCCCTTTGTGTAAGAGTTCACATCCCTGGAGAATATCAGCAACCAAAACACAAAACATGCCTAAAAGCACCCTCACCAGTGGCACACGGTCATATCCTCCGAGGCACCAAGTATATGACCAGTCTTCGTTGGGTTCCAGGCCAAACCGAAACTACTTGGAGTTCAGCCATACATCCAGTCCACGCAAGAAACCCATTTACCCTTCCTTTGTCTGCCCGACCAGTCTGATATCAGGTTTGCACACACCACCTCTCTCAGGTTCGCTCGAATGTTTCGTACGGTCAAAGATGAGCACCTGGCCCGAGACGGCCTTCGTTGCAATCAAATCCGGGTTTTGCGGCATGTAGCGCGCGCGGTTGACCTCTCCATCGTGGTTAATCTTCTGAATGATTTGGATGCGCGGCTGTGGAGGGATGGTATGTCCACCTAGTTCGCCGCGTTGTTCATCGTAGTCATCGTGGTCGAGCTTGTCAGCGGAGGGGCCGTCACGCTTAGGTATCTGGACAGTTGCGATTTGGAGATAGTCTTGGGCTTGGCCGGAGGTGTGAGTCCCAAGGAGTAGGCGGTGTGTAGTGTAGGGCTTGTTAGGCGGTCTTTACTAGCTCAGATGGAGGTTGGCCAGAAAGAAAGGGATATGACACCTACGATTCTTTGTCAGGGAACCATTGGCACGTCAAACTTGGCCAATCGAGTGCATGTGTGATGACCAAGTCATACAGGTATGGTGCGTTCTTTTTCCTGCAGGGGTATTACAGTTTGAAAGAGTATTCAATGCGGTGGAGCGGTATCATGTACCATATTTTGTACTCCTGAAAAAAGACCGTTCGAAGTTGGCGCAAACCTTGAGGAAGCAGATGGTGAACTGACCTCGTTTATCAACTTGTTCTCCTCCTCAGCCGCAAGATCATCTTCCATGTCCTCATCTTGAACAGTGGGCTTCATCTGCGGCAATGATTTGTACGAAACGGATCAGTAATATGGTGTGTAGCAGGGGTCAGTCAAGAACGCAATGACAACAAGAAGGAAGATAACAAGGCGCGTCGCGTCGGTAAAGTGCGCGCTTTCAGATCACGCCCCTTCCGAATATTTTTTCCGTCTCAATAATCATTTTATGCTGTGCGCAGCACTGCACACGATGGCCGTGCAATCATCCAACATTCGGTTCATACTATTATAAACTCATATAAATCGCATTTCAAGCGGTGGAAACAAACTGCTGCAGTTTCGTGTGATATTCTCATATGCAGAATTTATGTTTGCACACCAAGAGGACCGACAGAGAAATCGAAAATGGTAGCATAGGTGGTCTATAGGGATAGTTATCGGACGGAAGCAAGGCTACACGACTATTGTGTTTCCTTCTCCCATTTGGCAACGAGCTTCTCGAGGTCGAACCGTGGGTCTTCTGGGTTGGTGATGACTACAGCACAGGGTATAGTTAGCACAGATATACAAACGATAGGATACACACAAAACAGAAATGAGGAATGCATAAGAGATAATGGAACACATTCCATGAGACCCAAGACATAAACTTGCCATAGGGAGGAATCACGAGTGCGCAATGAAAATTACAAACTTACTTCCGTCACCCTTTGCACCCTCCTGCTTTTGTCTCCATGCATCCTTCGCCTTTGTTATCAGCTGTTCTCGTTGGTGTATTGCGTGGTGTTCCTTGTCATGGTCGTGTGCTTTTTGCAGTGACCGACGATGGTAGATACCGTAGAAAACACCTGAAAGGAGAGCGGTGTAACGAGCAACCTAGAATATAGCATTATGCAGGCGCAGGAGCGTAGATACGAAGAATGGCGCACGTTAAGTGTGGAGGACATGGTTTGACCTTTTTGACTTCAACCGGCAACTGGGTCAAAAGAATAAGCTCCAAAGTGCACTTTTGAAAATAAATCGTTAGCGGGTCAAGCAGACGAATGGAATGGAAAGACTAGTAACCTGCAGTGTGCTTACAGGAAATCTGTTTTGTGAGTTCCCGTCTCCCGAGGTGAAGCGGAGGAAGTCGGCGTTTGCCGCTGATGTAATATTTGGTTAGTTACTCAAGGGCACTGCGTTTAGGATTGTCTTCCTCAACCTATGTCAACCTGTCACATCCCGCTTTTGCAAGGTAGCTGCTTTTGTCGGACCGTTTCATACGCTGTCTCTTCTCGTCCGCTTATGAGCGCGTACTGTCATTGTACGAATTGCCAGAGATTGAATTGTGAGGCGGACCCACGTTGGTTCTGATCTTGAATAACAACTTTCGACCTTAGCCTGTCCATTCATCCACACTATGCATTTCGATGCCGCTGCATTTACATGGACACCTTCAGAGCCTCACGAAACTCAATTAGACTCCTACGACAATCCCCTCAAGCCTTATAAGCGACGATTCAGGTGCAGAAACTGCGGCGTTAGTGTTGCATCGTACAACTCTCAGACCCAGCGGGTTAGTGTATGGGGCGCGACTTTGGACAGGAATGAAGAAAGGAGGATAGTTGGTTGGGACATTGCAAAGCCAACTGCTCACATCTTCTATGGGACACGGATGCTGGATGTCAACGACAATTTGAGTAAATGGGAAGGATATGAATCAAAATCAGAGAGACTGGACTAGATAACTTGCATAAAGCCTTGCAATTGGCTCGTGAATGGACTAGCCTCGCAATCTCAGACATAGTTGTGTTTTAAGAACGTTAACGGCTGGCATTTTGGCCGTCTCGGTCTTGCGCAGAATTCCGGGCCCGGGCGCTCCGCTTGGCCCGGACCACGCATGTCGAACCAGTCCACAGCCTGATCTTCCGTGGCCTTCAACCCGACGCTCACGACGCACAACGGAACATTTCCAAAGCTATCGCTGCTAAAACATGGACGAGGATGTGGACATGGATGCTCCCCAGATTTCGACTCTCAGGGAAGAGAACACTCCTCCGCCTGGTCCGCTCTCTCGCACGTCGAAATTCCGGGTAAAGCTGCTAGTAACTGAGAAGAAAGGCAAAGGCAAATCGTCATCACCTAGTGTATCAGCTGCCAACAAGAAGGTTATTCCACCCCCACCCCCTACCCCGCAGACACGCGCCCAGAGTGATGATGAGGTTGAAGAGGAGGACGAGGAGGACCAGCTCATTGACGACGAAGATGAATTAAAACAGGCTGCTTCTACTGCTGCTACTAGTGCTTCGACAGGTGGCACGAAGCGGAAGGCACCAGTTAAGAAGCCAAGGCCACGGAAGAGTGAAAAGCAGGATAAGGATATCGACAAACCGCCGCAAGGTTAGTTGACTTTCTCTACCAACATATGTGTCTATTAAACGATAAAATAAACAGAAGTAGGCGAACAAGCCGATCCTCAGGATGTCAGTATATCTGCAGTTGACGAGAAACCACCTCTGAAGAAAAGGGCAGCACCCCGTAGGCCCGCTGCTGCTCAACGGTCCAGAGCCAAGGCTGCTCCCAAGTATGTGCCCTAGAGTTACGCCCGAATGCTTCAATAAACAATACTTTTCAGAGCGGTCAAGAACTTGGCAGTGCCTCCGTTGGATGACGGAGGGCTGAGTGAGTGTAAGCAATATTTCGCTTCCTGTAGTAGACTTTTAAGTTCACTCGTTTTGCAGCAGCATACACCGGTACTGCACCCTCATCACCACTCCCCCTCGTTCGTGATGGGGGTTCGGAACATGAAGACACAGAACAAGCGCCTGCTCCTCCTCCAGCCGAGGGTACAGCAGAAATTGCGCCTCTTCCTATCTACCCTCTCCCCTCCAAGCCGTTCCCCGTGCAGCCTCCTCCGAAGATCGGGACAGGCTTTGCACCCATGTTACCCCTTGATAGAAGTGGAACTAAAGTACGTCGTTGGAGAACTGCAAACCGTGAAATACGGGGCATTGCAGGCGGACGATGGTTCGCAAGATCATGGGTTGGCGACAAGGAGTCCGAATTTTCAAATGCACCACCCATGGTCTCCACTGCAGCTACGCATAAAAACGCCGACCCAGACAAGATTGGGATGTCAAAAGTCAGCGGCTCAATATCTGCGCCGTTACTTGGCAAAGGATCTGGCAAATCCAAAACCTCCCGCGCTGTGTCTGGCATATCAGCTACGCCTTCAAGAGCAGGGTCTATTATTCCCGACCACCACCCTGTGAAGGCTCCCTCGAAGATGCGCAACATTGTTGCTGGGCCGGCATCTGATGAGGGCAACGATCCTCTTATTCGAAACACGCCAGAGCAGTCTGGAGAACCTATGGAGTCATAGATTATATTGTATTTACGCTTTGCAATATTCTAACCCGTCTACGCACTTCAAAGAGCCCCTTTACATTGCGTCATGCGGGATACTTTGCCTAGAATTCGCCGTCAGAAGCACGCAATTGTCTTCCGCGGTAGACCTGAACAAGCAAACCATTTTGGTAATGCGGTATACCGATGAGTTGGAACATACATCTTGAAACTCAGCTAGGGGCTAGGACCTGATATTTATATAATGGTGACTTTCAACGTTCAATCGTCCTCGTTAATCATTAATTATCAGTCGTTGCCCATCCGCACAAACCCCTCTGAAATGTCTACCTCGAGTATGCAGACTATTTTGTCTCTGTACCCGCTCAGCACGAGTACAATTTCCGTTCCCGTTCCCTCTCCGTCTACCGTTCCAGCCCCAGATACGGAGTCAAAAACAGAAACTACACCAGAGTCGCCCCACCCCAACGGATTATCAACTCCAGATCTTGATGGCACCACATCTACACAGTCTGGTTCACTCACTACGCCCTCTCCGATAGCTAGTTGCCTGGCGTCGACACCCTCAGGCTTTACTCCTGCCAGTGAGGCACAAGATACTGCTACCTCACGCGTATCGGTTCCGGATACCTCTTTCACAATTCAATCAGGACAAAGCCCGACACTCCCGACGGGCACAATGACACCCGAATCGGATTCACGAACGTCTGCTGGATCTAGTCGGATTGTCGACCTCGGCGAGAACACGGAGACGGATCGCGCCCAACGTAACTCCACTGTCGACTCGTACCTTGCGTCCACCGCTCCGCCTCTTCCCTCCGCACCCCTACCAACAACGCCCATAGGACCCGCCGCCAGTGCCTTGGCTTCACCACCCTCGCCATCTTCACCTTCGCCATGCAGACTCCCTGCGAGCCCAGCAACACCACCGCGCCTGGTGCTCCTGCCTACGTCCACTGAAATGTTCCCGTCCACCACCGATACTTTCGATCGATGGCGTGAGGATGTTGCCATTCAGATGAACAGTCTGGAGATCGAGGCGCCTTCCATGGAGCACACGGACTCACGCGCAAGCCTACCTCCCCCGGGCTTACAACAGGGAGAGGTGAATCCACGAGCATCGAGGTCCGAGCGGTTCTTGCAAAAGGTGAAGAAGATCGGCAGCCGTGTCAGATGCTTCATAACGCGGAAAAAAAGAAGCAGGTCGCATGTTGCTATCACGGTAGAAGCTGACGCTGACTCCGAGGTTACAGGCAGCGAGGACGGGCGCAGCGAGGACGGGCGCATCGAGGTCATGGTCGCCGTACGATCTTCCCCATATGACATGCGCCCATCCATGTACATACCGCATGACTCAAAACAGCTGACGACGTCGGCGTCCATGCTTTCGCTCTGGGCGCCCCTATGAGGGGCCTACTGAGGTGCGTCTAGAGTTCTCTGTCCTGAAGATATCTGACCATTGTTTCAGTCTTGCAGAAGTCTCGCATTGCTCAGGAAACCCTGACAGGACTTGACCACAGTCACGGTCAGAGTGAAGGTTTTTTCCTGTCGTTTGATGATTCCTGCCTGGTCTGATTTCCTTTCTTCGATTGTACTTGCATCTGCTTTGAAGCATTTCTTGATTTTGTATTGCGCACAAATGGACAAATGTTAGTATACCGTCAATGACAATGATTATGGCTCTCAGAATTATGCTCTGAAGTTTGGATTACGTGCTGACAGATGTAAATTATCTTCAAAACGGTTCAGTCACGAATATATATAATCTGGGCCGTCAATAAAGCGAACAGCATGAATATGGTGATCGCGAACTTGTCCTCGAATAAGTACAGTGAATATCATCTATCGCGGCTGAGCAGCCAAATCGCTCCTACTGTATAGAATGGAGAGTACTTGCTTATTACAAACTAAAATTAGAAAACGGGGACGTGAAGTCGAAACAGTACTCCGTTTGTCTTCGAGTCCTTTATTCGCACTACACATGGACTTTCGCAAGTGAGAAATTTTACTCTTTGGAGTGCGAGGACGATTAGAGGAAGGAGTTCAAGGATGGCTCATTGTCTTTTATCTGGGACCTCAGAAAGGAAATGCCGGACGCGTAGCCTTATGTAAGTTAGCGGGAGGCAATCGACAGTGTGACAAGTAACGAACCTGTGACATCGACCCTTTTGGTACCAACTAGTATACTAAGTTTACTACGTCGATTCTCCACGCGTGCTCAGATCCTCTTGAGTTGGCAACCTGTGCTAATTCACAGGTGCCCATCTGCAAGGTCTAGGCAAAAATTATCATACAGGCCGCGTTTCAACGACCATGTCCAACAAAAGCGTTGTCACCCAGGGTGGAAATTCAGGCACGAGCGTAGCTGCGGTGGACCCAGCGAAGTCGAGCAATAGAGATAGATGTACGCAATGATGCAGCTTCTGACGATCCATTTTCGGTGGCTGACTTGGCTGTAGTGCAACAGCTATATGCTTCTGATCCGAAGTACAAGAAATACACACAACAAGTGGAGAAGTGTCTTAATGCTTTCGATAATGTGCATGAGTGGGCAGATTGTATCGCATTTCTGAAACATTTGTTGAAGGTACTTTCTTCTATGCGGATGTAAAAGCATTGAAACAGCGCAGTTGCTGGTTTACAGACATTTCAATCATACATGCAATTCAAAGAGATTCCATACAAGCTAATCGTTGCCAAACGTTTGGCCCAATGCTTGAACCCTGCTTTACCAACTGGCGTGCATCAACGTGCCCTTGATGTTTATACGCATATACTCTCTGTACTTGGGGTAAGTGCAATGTGATCCTCGCGTGTTAATATCTGATCTCGGTTGCGGTGTTAGACCGAAGGTCTGAAACGTGACTTGCCATTATGGTCGTCTGGCCTGTTTCCGTTTTTCGAGTATGCCGCTACATCTGTTAAGGTGTGACCCTCTTACGTGTCCCACTTTATGCAGTACTGACTGATACAGCCAATACTACTAACCATATATGACACGCATTATCTGCCTTTACAAGCTGGTTTGCGTCCCATAATGAAGTCCTTCATCCTTGCCCTACTTCCAGGTCTTGAAGAGGAGACGGGCGAGTTCTTTGACAAGGTAGGTTATTGTCACGTAGCCCAGACGAGAACAAGTTCATGCAACTATTTTAGGTGCTAAGCCTACTCGATCGGCTGTCGGGAACTGTGTCCCCCGTATTCTTTATCCAGAACATATGGGTTATCATGATCACAATGTCCTCAGCGCGAGGAACTGCTTTGAATTTCCTATCTCGCCGTCTACCTCGATTAAACGCAGACGAAGGTAGGACTATGATCCTAAATAGTATCTTTCACCGCTTAGTATTTTCATAGACATCACTCAGATAGTAGGTAGAGATATAGGCCTTATGATCCGTGCATTCGCGGCTGCCCTCGAGGACGACAATTTGTTGGTTCGCAGGGGCGCCCTTGACCTTCTATTGCAGTCGATGCGGATTGATAGTGCTGCTATCAAAAGAGCACAACCAGAAGATTCCGTCTTCCTTATGAGAGCCGCGACTGGTGTAGTCCTCCGCCGGGATCTCTCACTCAATCGTCGACTTTACACCTGGTTACTAGGGCCAGATGAGAAAAGCGAGAACCAGTCCATATATTTGCGTCAACACGCTCTCCAGCTGCTTAGCACCACACTCAAGGTCAGTTAGAATTCAAAGATGTTTAGGAACCTTAATAATCGTCGCTAGGATGAGATGTTTGCGCCGTCGGGAGAATACCCCGAATCCAGACCATTCAAAATCTTCATTTCGTTGCTGGACAAGTGGGAGATAGGATCAGCTTTGACCGACATTCTTGTACTGGATGCCCTCAAAGCAATCCGATTTCTCATGCAGCGTGACACGGAGGAAAGAAATGAGGATGTACGTCTTCTTTTTCAGTCCTTTGAATGTGTGGACCTTATGTATTCGTTTGAAAGATTTCCATGACCGCCAGTACACTATACGAGGCTGTCGAGCCCAGTATCCTTTGGAAGCAGTTATTGGCAGCAATTATGAATGATTTGACCAAAGACAGCAAAACAGGGGTGGGTTTCATTACAACCGGGGTGTATGTAATTCATGCTAATACCGGTTTTAGGCGATCGATTTGACCTTGTTCTTACTGCGTTCTCTACCGTTGCAAGATGACGAAGTTCGCGGCATTCACCTACCAGTCATTTTTGCCGCCATAACAGACAAGCTGCAGGTGCGATCGTTGTTTCTGGGGCATAGTAGAGGCGCTGACCCACAATACAGCGCGAAATCATCAGAGACCCGTCCAAGGCTGCCGAACCCTCTGTCCGAGAATGTTTGGTTCTCCAGGAGGAAATTTTCAAACACATCCCTCTGGAGACTCTCAGTCAGCGACCTGGGCTGAATGCAGCACTTCAGACATCGGCTCCCTCTCTCAGCCCACTCGCATTCTCCTATGCATTTTATGGAATAGATTGCACCGAATCGAGACCAAGCAGTCATGTGCTTAATCCATTAGTAGCTGTCTTAGAACATACGTTCTATATGAGTCAAGCATTGTCGCAGTCACTCTCGACACGACTCCGACCAGCGCTCTCGCAAGTGTTACGTGTCTTGTCGAACATTGTCCATGCGGTGGATAAAACTTTTGATACGACCCTCAACCTGTCATGGAAACCTTCTGAATGGCTGCACTCCATGTTAGATTGTCTTGACCTGGAGGTGTGCCATGTAATGCTCTCTGGCTTTAAACCAAGACGCTTATTTATCTTTAGGCCGACAATTTCTCCCTGGTAGACCAAGTGGTGTCGTTGGTAGTATCTTTACATGGCACGCAGAAATTGAACCCGAAATTGTCGATGGACAAAAGACCAGTCGTTAGTCGCATGGTGAAGAAGGTGCGTACGTTTGACTACGCTGGAAATCGATCCGATGAAGCTTGGTTCGCAGCTTTTCAGATACCTCCACCAAGACTTGGCTACGTCCCATGTGCGAGCTGTCAACCTCATATGGTCCATAGAATCATTATCACGGCAGCATGAACTTGAGTCGATAATAGCGCAGAGCATGAGTTCTCCCGAGTCCCGAAATGTTCACGAGGCACACGAGGCCTTCGGAGTACTATGGCGACTGTCGGGCAAGTGGGCAAGTGTTATTCCGTTATTCTACTGACTGAGCTTCTTCAGAGGATGACTCGCTTCCAGGAGTGCGCCTAAAGGTGCCATTAATGATCGTCTTGGAGACCTTGAAGCGTGATGATCCAAGCCTGCGACGGGTCGGAGAAACATGGATGCGATGCAATTTGAGGTCGTATATCAGGTAACATACCTCTCGGATTTCCTGGCCGAGTAAAGGGCTTACATGGATGAAAAGGGTTTTGGAACCTATCCTCCGCGATCTTCTGGACCCTTCTATTCGTCGAACATCCAGTGCTAGCAGTGTGAGCGGTAAAGAAATCAGGGGTTATGTTTACGAGAGGCCTTTTGACCAACGCTACGTCGCTCACCTTCTCGAGATCTTACTCTCGGTTGTCCAGTTCGGCGGTCAAGGATTTGCTAAGTCTGCACGCAGTACCTTCCTAAAGCGTTCATACGATCATGTGCTACTCCAGAGGCTTAGTTCAGGTACTAGTTGTTGATGCTGAATATGTCGCGACTGTAATTCTAACACTTTTGCCACCAGCCGGGATAGACCCCGACACGAGCTACCTCGATGCGCTCATCGAGGTGCTGTCAAGGTAACTTATATCCCTCAACCGTCTATTGCGCTTCATTCTCGGGACAGGTTTCTCCAGTCCGAGCCCAAAGATCAGATCGCCCCAACTATGCAACCACTGAACACGGTCATACAGTCTTCTGCTATAGACCTTCTCCAAGCCATCGTTGCTCGTGGCGAAGTTGAAATGCTCGCCGTTGAAATGCTCGAACCAGCGGTGATTGGCAAACTTTTTATCTGCGTTCATTTACATCGATTGGACTTGCAAAACAAGTTGCTACGGTTCCTCCATTCCATCATATCCGCCTCAACATCTTACGCCCAAAAGAACTCGCTTCCTGAGGATCGAAGCACAGAAAGCTCACAGGAATCCGGGAAACAGGGTTACACTGTCAACTCCCTGCTGACACAAACCATCACGGATGGTATTGCTGTCCCGCGTAATCGTCCTATGATGCAGCATTGGTTAGATTTTGTGCTGATGGCAGTTCCCCAATTCCAACCTGCCCTTCAGAGCATTATTTCTCCTATTGCTGACTGTCTTTGCCGACAATTGCGCTCGCTCCTCTCAGATGCACTGAAGGCGAGTAAGCCATTGGCTGACGGGAGTCATCCTCGAGTTGCGACGGATGCTGAGTTCATCATGCTGCTCAATGCGCTCGAGCGGTTAATTGTGCTTGGCTTGACGCAAAAGACAGACGCTAATCTACAAGAGGACGACACTCCAGTTCAGGAAAGGCCTGGGGCCGAGTCAGGAGGTATCCTAGGATACGTCTCCAATGTCTTCACTACGGACAACGCAACTTCTTCTGTTGAACATCAACTGACGGCAAGTGATTTGATGTTGTCTGGTGTCTATCTACCACAGCTAACGGCCGTGTAGTCACACTCACCTGGCTACAAATCGCTCCACGATGGCATTCGTGTATTGCTTGCGATATGGGTCAACATGGTCTGGCATGACACCAGCAGCCTACGACCAGAGGTGGATTCGCTGTCTATGATTTTTAATCGAGCACATAGTCGCTGTCGGAGGGTCCTGGAGCACCTGTTCCGCGCCCACCCGACGGAAGTGCTGGAGTCCATCATTGAGTGCTGGGATCGTGATGCACTGCTACGCTCCAAGAGCTCTGATCGGCCTGCGACAGGTGTCTTCGACCTGGTCGATGTCTTGATCGCTAACGCACAAAGTGCAGTGCATATGATCTGCGACAGCATCTCAGTTCGCAATTCCAATTCCTCGGAGCGCAGTAGGAAACCTGCAAATACGAATCTGTGAGTTATCGCTCCAGCTGAGGAACAGCTTACTGAACGTATTACTAAATAGATCTGATGTCATCCTTTTCAACTTCTTGGAGCAATATTTGCAACGTCTTGAGGGGCCCCTGGCGCTTCAGGTATGGGGTCGATTTATGCAACTCGCGAAGGACCTAGCGTCAAGTCGAGACTTCAAAATTCAGGTCTTCCTGGTATTGAAGTATGAATTTCCCAAGCCCAAGATCATCCTTCGCCGCTCACAACCTTCTCAGGTGCTTGTGTGTTCTAGGTGACAAGGTTACTCAGACTACTGCCATAGACGACAAGCGCATCAAGAAAGATCTTCAGGTTTGGTGCTGTTAAATCCCCTAAAAGTGGAGGTCTGACTCTGTTTACAGGAAACGTTTGGGAAGCTCCTTGATGCATGCGTTGTATTCGTGGGTCGATCGTCGGATCAGCCCAATCGGATCAGACGTACCACGAAAGAGTCATTAGTCACGAATGGTCGAGCCTCCCCTGTTCATCGCGGTGGTTGGTCATTATTTTCTGTTCCTGCTCTCTGGCATCTGACGAATCTTCAGTCTCGGATGCGAAACTGGATGAGAAGGCCAATTCCAGCTCCGTTTTGCTTTCGGACAATACCAAACCAACGTGGGGAACAGAGCTGCCCTCCCAGGTGAGTTGCTGCTTGACTGCCGGAGATTTTGTGAGTTAAGATCATATTCCAGATCACTGCATTCATAGCTTTAAAAGCTGTCCCGGATCTTCGCAGGTTCTTGATGGACAATGACAAGGTGGCAAATGCTTGTAGTAACATTGTGTATTACATCGTGAACCCGAGTATCAAGGCGAAGGCCAGGTGAGCTTTGTAGTCGACCTTGATTGTCAAAATTACTCACCGAAAGAAGGCCTCTTGATGCTGATGCGATTGTGGTTGACATCCTTCGGGATATGATCAAGATCCCTCCTGCGTTGAAGGTTTGGCGAGGAGTTGTAATTGATGTCCTTTACGATCATCGCATCTTCAACTCGAACTCCAGCGTTGCTACGAAGTGGAAGCCAGTCATCAAAGCAGTATTTGATGCTGACAAGACATCTTTCCCTGATCTTCTCAGTAAATATGAATCGCAACACTTACAAATGCTATTACTGACAACTTCCTTTAGGCCGTGTTGCCACGTCGCCTTCAGCCAATATTTTCACGAGCCGAGAGCACGAGATGCTTCTACGATCGCTGAATTTGCGACGACTAGCTTTAGTCCTCTTCACAGGAGAGAAAAACCATTTCTTAATACAGCTACCAGCTGTACAAGAGAAGTTGGTGGATATCCTTCGTAATGTCCCCTCTCCGCTCGTTCAATGTGAAGTCTACCTTTGCATACGAGTATTGCTGTGCCGTCTGGCTGCACACAGCATGACGAGCTTTTGGCCTGTGATTCTCACAGAACTAGTAAGATGCGCGTGCTTGAATTGGCATTCGAAATCTAACTTGAATTGCAGTACCGAATATTTGAGCAAATAAAGGATTCGATACCTTCAGATGGCTCAGAAGATTTACAACTCATCCTTTCAGCCAGCAAATGTCTTGATTTACTGCTCACTCTTCAAACGGAAGAGTTCCAAATGTACTGTCTCCCTTCCTCGCTCTCATTTATGGGATATTGATAAAATATTCAGACATCAGTGGATATTCATTACTGATACCGTGGATGCCGTGTTTCGCCCTGACAACTGGACCCCAGAGGCGCTGTTCGACCAGCTTGCCGAGGTGGTAGGCAGCTTACCCGTTCCTGAACCTCGAGTATGTTTTCTTCTCCTGGCAGTCTGAAACTTTGGTCACTAAATCCTACTAGGAACGGCAAAGTAATATTGGGTCGCCATTGCAGACGTCAACCTCCCTCGCTTTCCCAACCCATCCTAATCGTGCTTTGCGGAGACCTATGCTCAAGTCGATTCGTCAAATCGAGTCTATCAGGGACCTTATTCCGTTCTTCTCCCATGTGAGTATCTCGTCTTACGAGAGTGTGTATGCAAGTAGTGGAAACATCGATTGGGAGGCGGTTGAACAGGGAATTTTGGACGATATGTTTGATGGCCGGTGAGAAGGGCGCACCGTTATTTGGTTCTCTCCATAGCATATACATAGGTTCTGTTTGCTTTCGTTGTCTTATACGCAAAGTATATGGGTATATATGCAAACGAACCCTAATGAAAGCAGTGAACAATTTAGTAAATGTCTCATTAAAAATCCCCCCAATTCCGTCGGAATTTGTACTGTATGCGTTCCTATGAGTTAGCGGTTGAACTTGTAACTGTTTAATAGACTCAAGGCGTACTTTGTATGGGAGATTCTTCCTGCAACAGACATGAATCTGATTAAGCTATATGCGTGGATGTTAGGGGTGAAACTTACCTCATTTTCTCTACTGGCGTATTGGGTTGCTTGTAGCCTTGTTCTCCGGTCCCCCATTCTGATTGGCTGCCACTCTCCTTACCAATATCCTTGTACTTGATCACCGGATCTTGCTTCTCCGGCGGAACACCACGAGTGATTTTGGGCTTTGGCGCACTCCCAGCAGGACGTGCAGGTGGCTCATCATGCGCGCGGATAGCTTCCTCAACTGTGATCCCTTGGTACTTTGCCTCTCGCTCTGCTTCCTCGTGTTCAATGGCTGCGTGCTGTCGAAAGTGTTCAACGTCTTCAGGGTGAGAATATGCTTCGTCGGTTTGCGACTCGGGCGTCGAGTGGTATTGTTCTAGAGTATATTTTTGAGTCGAAAATTGGGACAGCATGCAATGCACATGCTCAAAACGAACCTTCGTGATGTAGGAAAAACTCTTGATGCGAGCTCAGTAATATTGACTTTGCAGTGAGAGGTCAATTCGTGCTCACCGCTTTCCACATCGTAATGGTGTCCCTCTGCGCCTATATCATCGAAACTCGGAAGGCCACTTATCCCAACAGCAGCAAACTCCTCTGGAGTGACCTTGCCATCTCCATCCTTGTCTAAGAGCTTGAGTACAGTGTCGGCGACGTGATCGGCCTTCTTCTGATGCTCAACCTCGTCCTAACATGACGTTAATATTCGACACAAGTGGAAGAAGGGCGGTTACCACACCTTGGACTTCTTCTGTGAGTACACATGATGGACACCGTATATAGCTTCAATTTCTTCTCGGTCCCATACACCGTCTCTGAAGCAAAATGGCGATGAATATCTGCTGACTGCACAGTAGTTTCATTACCTGTTCAGATCATGGAGTTGAAAGAAACTCTCTAGGTCGAAGGAATCACTGTAGCAGCCTGTATCAGGACAGAACGTCACTACATTTCTCGGTTGCGCACATATGGTGTTCAGAAGCCATCTATTGTCAATGAAGAGTCAGCACAGCTAGTCAAAGCCAATATCTGGGTCTCCCATACATGTCGAATGGCGTAGTCTGCATTGGCAAGTTTTGCGCTTTCTTCCGCATCTTCATGACCGCCGTGTGCTGAGGCCAGCGACACGAAGAGAATCTGGATGGGGAGTATTGCTAATATTTTCATGGTAAGTAAACAGTTTCCCCTGGCTGAGTGGCTGAGTGCCAGAAGTTTCTCATTCATATTTGACGTGGCAAGGCGAGACCCCAAATACCTCCACTAGGACCCCATAAATTCTGTTCAAGTATACTTGCGTTAGTGCTTGCATTCCAGTTCACCTGTAGAAATGAAGCTGCAGGAGATTAATGCATTTCTGGTCAGCATGAACACAACACCCATCCACTCCCAGAGTAACTTCCACTACAGCGAATATTCTGGCCACTCGCCACAACATGCCGAGCTACCTATGTAAATATTCAGATGTATCCTTAAATTACATTACAGGGTGGGTGGAAGTCGAAAACATAAGTGCCGGACAGGTTGTCTGCCCGACCGTCGTAAAAGCAGAGTAAAACCAAGCAGAATCTAAACCGAACTGAAGTATCCTACAGTATTGCGCAAACATCACAAAGTCCAATGAATATGGCATGTCGATAATTCCGAGCTATCAGCAGACGGTACGAAAATCGCAAATTCGTCTCGTATGACTGTGCTCTATCAATCTGTTGCGCCCGACAACGCACAAGACCTCCTTATGAGATGGATGAATGAGACTCGACACGAAACTTCATCCGGCATAAACGCAGTCCATCTTCACAGGAGGCAGCGGATGATCACTTGTCCCTGATTTAAATCCGTCAATACATACATTCATAAACATAATATTTTCTCTACCAGCATGACAATACGGGATTCCATCCTCCTTGTGACCCCACCACATCACAGGCGACCACTCGTCCACGAGATTTGCGAGGGTCTGAAGGTGGCCGTATGCGGCCGGTTGAGGGCCACGCGGTCTGTGTAATGCGGCGATGGTGAAGAAAGAGGCGAATATGAATAATGCTATAGACAGGTTAAAGATCTGGAGGAATATGTGAGGATGTAGTAGTGGTTGTGCCCGAACAGAAAACTGCGGACCTGGACGGTAAGCATTGTCACGGTGAGATCTGATAGCTCCAAATCCATGGCAGTGCCAGTCACAATGAATGAAAGACCAAACATCCAGTCTATATCATGAATGATAATGTTTGAGTCGACTAGAAACTTAGACGCAAATGACGCACGTAGCACAGCCTTCGCGAGGAAAACCACAAGACCGAACGGATTAAGCGGGCTCCTCGTCGTTTTAAGTCCTTTCCTTCCAGTAGCGCGTCTCCAATATCTTTCATCTCCCATAACATTTGCAATGAGCTCCGAACAATGCAGCCCAAGTGTCAAGGGACCCTGAACTAGCATCAGGATGATGCAAAACCGAAACCACCCTAGAACAGTGAAACTCCCGGTTTCTGGATAAAGGTACGTGAATGAATTGACAATGCCCGCTTCAGGGATAAACGTCCACGGCGTCTCTGCCAGCGTAACGTTGTTGGAAAATATGCCATCGTACTTGGGCCCGTAGTACGCGACGGTCCCACCCCACCCAGCGCATGCCACAACGAGTGCCCAAAGTAAGATGACAACTTTCCGGATGCCAGGGTGAGCATGCCATGCGGAGGGCTGTGTCTTTGACGGCTTCACTGGACCTCTGTTCATGTCCAGGCTGGACACAGCTTGCATACACTGAAAAGAAACCGGGGTCAATTGCGTGTGGTGGACCAGAGCGGCAGTCAGGTCGAAAGCTGAAGAACTCCATGTCAATATTTTGACGGTTCGCATCCCTGACAATGCGATGACTGCCTGGAGAAGGAGTGCGACACCCAACAAGACGAGAGGGAACCCTGCAACACAGAAAGAAATTGTTCCGAAGTAGTTGATGATCATGGAGACTGAGCTGTAGGATATGACGAGGAGGACAGACATGATGCCATTAAACAGGGCACCATTGGGGTTGCTCCATCCACGAGCAGCAGTCAGAAGGCGCAGATTAGTGGCGAAGTGAAGCCGAGACTCTGATGCCAGCGCACAGCGCAGTGAAATGCCGTGTACGAATGCCGTGGATTCGGTACATAATGTGATGATTAAGTTAAACATCAGGGCTAGTATCTCTTTGTGTGAGTTGATTCCGATTGGAGTGATCCCAGCACCTCCGTTGTTGACTATAGTGACAGCGCCTGCAATGGTGCACAT
>MU837754.1:0-30090 GCA_029603245.1 Rhizopogon salebrosus TDB-379
TGTCTAGCTTTGCCTTTTCATATAATCCCGTGAATTTTTGATCTGATTTTGCCAACTATATCTAGGATAAACATGGCCACGGCGATTTCGTGATGTCAACCCATTACAAAAGGTAGCGGGAATATTAGGGACCGCGAACGGAGAACTGCGCTCAAAAGGTGTGTCCCTCATGAGATGCTGCCGACATTTGTCTCAGTCAAGTCCTTACTGCAGGCAGGTCATTTGCTGATACAACAAAAAATGTGTATTTCACCGATAAGGACATCAACGCCATCTCGGACGATGCGAACACACCACAACGCGGTGTAGGCAGCCGCGTGCCCAGAAGATGGGCGTCTGGCAGGGGTCGTCACTGGTTCATTGGATAAGACAGCGTTGATGGGTGAACCATTCGAGGGATACCAGGGTAAAGTCTCTGTACAATATGTCCAGACGACAAGCGAATTGCCAGCGGGAGAGTGGATAAAATATTGTCATTAAAGAGCAGGCAAAATGCTTTTGAACCGGGTGAAGCATGGCACATGCAGGGCTTGCGCGATTGGTGAACTCCGGGTAACATTTCTCTCCGTGATGGCGGTGGGTCCGGTCAGCGGATCGAGTGACAAAACGGTAAATGCAGGGGTCTACCCATAACCTCCAGAGTCCTGATCATCGGGCCATCTGGATTTGGCGCTGCAGGACTCCTTCCATAATATGATAGATCGGCGCTCAGCTACCAGCGACCAGCCCGTGAGCCCCATGAAGCGGGGAGCGCTCATGTGTGCGAAGTCAAAAGTTAAAACCGCACATCTTTTGCATAGTTGCTCAATAAGGCAGATGAATACGCCAGGAAGTCAAGGATACCAAAGATACATACAGGTCTAAACCTTCGGCGCAATATCGAAGTTACTTACAGTAAAAAAAGTACAGCTGACGGTGTAAACAATATAATTTTTTCGGGCGATACGAAGGCGATACCATCAGAAACCCCTTCCTCGTCCCCTTCCCCTTGGCCCACCACGTCCACGCCCACGGTCTAGTCCTCCTCCTCGTCCACGACCCTTTTCGCGTGCGTCATCCTTCTTTCTGCCTTTGGGCTTCGGTGCATCATCCACCAAGAGGGTATCGAGAGGGAGGGCATCAGGGAGCACGAAATAGCGGACGTTGTTTCCACGAATTGATAGAGAGTCGAGGGATGTTGGGTCCCGATTACGGGCTGTCATCTTGACAGTTTTGAGGTAGGTGTTCATCTGCATATCTACACCTGCATACGATGGAGTGGTGTTAGACCTGAAATGCTATCAATGGTTGATCTGACTCGCGCACCTGTGATTGTTCCATGGATTACCGAGCCGTTCTTGAGCTCGATAGTCACGGTCTCATTCGTGAGCTTCATCAAGAATCTGATGAAAACAATATCAGCGTCGCTCAACACTTGCAATGCTCGAATAGAAAGAACATCTGAACGGGTTAGCCCAACGGAATAGAAATAGTTGAATGAAGTATTCACCTTACGAGCTTCATGGTGGATTATCAGGGAAATACTGGCTGTTGACTGTGGACGTTGTCTATTGTGGGGGGCTCAACTAAAGTTTGTGCCCTGTCCACATCGGGCACGCAAAAAGCCGAGTTGCAATCACAGCTTAGCAAAGCCGCTCACGATCAACACGATACCAGCGCAACGACCTGTATAGCTTCCTATCCTGCACACTCTTAAGACCAAGAAGCCTATCTTTTTCTGTTTCGACCTAATGCATGTCTTTACCCTGGACAAAACGGAAAACATTGTTGAGCTCCTTACTCAATAGCTCCGACGACGACGACGAAGGCCTTGCCTTGGATCGCATTTTGCATGGTCAGCAGGTGATAGGAAGGACTGGTATGAGCCACATGCATTCTCGCTTTCGTTTACTCTAAATCTTTGTTGAATTAGCGAAAACTGCAGAGATCGAGTCTCTCCGTTTCTCAGATGGAGATCTCATCACCCTTGGCACGCTGGACAATGGTCAATTCGGCGCTGTAAGTATTTAAAGCGAACATGCGCGGCGGTGTTCACTGATTCGGCTGTTCAGATTGATGTGGTGACGTGCCAGCTAGATGGTCAGATATATGTTCGCAAATCCCTCGAAAAACATTTTGCCCTGCGGGCACGCGAAGTAGCATTTGCCGCCCACCATGTGCTATTCATGCTGAGAAATTTCTACAGCAATGCTCTCCCCAATTGGAACGAGATATTCTTCTGCGCGCAAAACACGAGCGCTCTTCGTGGGCTCCGCGACTACTTTGTGCATTTCAGACCCCCACTCATCTTAATCTTGTTATGGATTATGCCGAAGGAGGCACGTTATGGGACGTACTTGAGTCAAGCCCTTGTGAAAGAGTCTCTGAGGCAGACTTACTTTGGTGGGCTCCTCAGGCAATCTGCGCCATCGACTGGTGTCATTCCCAAGGTTTCGTCCATCGGTGAGAGCCCCCACTTTCTCTAGCAATCAATGCTCATATGAGTACAAATGCAGCGACATTAAACCCCAGAACTTCGTCCTCAAAGCAAGCAATCACATCCTTTTGATAGATTTCGGCTCTGCTGCACCCCTTTCACCGCCAGAGCTTGACGGGAGCCAGTTGGTTCCAAAACGATATACCCTTGTTCCTAGTGGAACTTGTGATTACATCTCTCCAGAGGTTCTGCAAGCACACGAAGATGCCCTCCTCGCGCTGGAGCTTTCGGACGACGGTGCTTCTCCTTCAATCTCCAAAGAAACTGGCTCATATGGCTTGGAGGTCGATTGGTGGAGCCTTGGGGCTATGTTGTATGAATTGGCTTATGGAGTGGCTCCTTTCTTCGCCAGGGATATACGAACTACATATCTAAGGATTTTGGATCATGAGGTACTGCAGAGTCATCATTCCCTTGCGACTGCGTTAACGTCTGTTCGAACAGACGAGCTTGCGATTTAATGCGGCAGTTCCCGTTTCTAATACATTACAGGATCTACTTCGCCGGTTCGTTTTGCAACAACCATCACTGCCATTACTCAACTGCTTTAATCAGACTTCTCACTGATCGACATCATCGTCTCGGTAGATGTAGCGTGTTGGAAATTACGGAGCACCCGTTCTTCGAGTACACCAACTGGTCTTCCGTAGACTCGGGTGAGTTTTTACCACGACAAATTATTACAATTCTCACCCTATATCCATTGCTGTCCAGGCGTTCCACCTTCTGGTATCCATGTGCCACAGTTCACATATTCCGCATTAGAAGCGCCGGTCTCACCCACCGAGCGCCCACATCACACGGATGAAGGGGACTCGCAGCCGTTCGCATTTTCTGCTTTATTTCAATCCTCGCCAATCTCTTCGCCAGGAATATCGATTTTGCGTGATACGCCCGCTCACATATCTCCACGAGCCGAATCGGCATTCATCGGATTTTCGTGGGGCCCAACCAAAGATGCATTTCTCTCTCCAACTGGAAAATACGAGACGGATAGATTGGCGACTCCTCAGTTGTTACGAACCACTTCCCTTAAGTGTAGTCCTTACCCTTCTCTCAGAACTCCTAGCGCTGCACCAACACATTTTTCCGCTTTTGCAACCCCCATTCGTCCTCATAATCTGTCAGCCTTTCACACACTTCCCCGCACAAGCACTATTCGGCGGACAGCTCAGCGACGCGCCGTTTCTGACCGAGAAGCCATGAAACAGCTCGTGGAATGCATCGGAATGAGCGCTAGGAAGAAAGTCCTGGCAAGCGGTCGGAAACCACGATTGATGCAGTCTCTAAGCAGAAGCTTCTCAAAGTCCATCCGGAAAGAGCTGCGCTTTGGTTCCATTCTCGCCAATAGAATAGACGATT
Organism: Rhizopogon salebrosus TDB-379; assembly: GCA_029603245.1. Lineage (NCBI taxonomy): Eukaryota > Fungi > Basidiomycota > Agaricomycetes > Boletales > Rhizopogonaceae > Rhizopogon > Rhizopogon salebrosus. The sequence goes on from MU837754.1 coordinate 3,839, forward strand.
TGGATGACTTCGCTCCTGTCGTGGTTACTGCAACATCTGATGGAGCCGACGAAACGGAGTCCGAAGGGCCACCAAGTCCCAGCCCCAGTCCACGTCCGGGTTCTGCGATGTCTATACTCAGTAGAAGGAGTTCTACGCCTACGATATCTGGTTCCTATTCCGCGCGTCTGTTAAGCTTTCCCTCAGCTTCATTTGGGATAAGCGGATCGCCGGAAGGACTCTTCAGCGACGAGACAATTTTCGAATTGCTGGAGAATAGACACACTGCGATTATGTCAGATTTGGCAGTGATTGAAGATCGCCTGGGCAATCTCGATCTCCTTATCGGTAGAGGCGCTTCGGTCTCCCGCTAGAATCAATTCCAATCGGTCGAAAGTGGTGTACTTTTAGGCTCATTCAAGATGATTGACCATCCTTAACGCTCTCCCATCGTCCATCTCCTTGGAACAAGTTATATCACGGCATGGCAACGCGGTCTAGGTTGGTGCGTGTTGTCATCAATTGTTGTACCGGAGAAGTTGTTCGAAGTTGATGACAGCTGGCAGATAACAAATGGGGTATTTTCGAATTACAACAGCTGCGCGACCATACATTAGTTTATAGTATGTGTTGTACTAGGATGTCCATATCATATCACCGGGGGCATAAAAAATTCCCATAAAGCTCTTGGTCAGTAAGCGGCTTCGAACGCGGTGCCTGCTTACCACTCCTTTGGTTGCTAACATGAATCCGCTTGCGATTAGGCAGACCGGAAAGATATACTCGCTGGAACATATGGTCACCCTCCAACCCTTGTGTCGGTGCCCGGATTGCGCATTCGTCTAGCGGCCCGAGAACATCCACACTGCCTGACTGTCGAACAGTTGGCAGAGCATATGATGGCCCTCCGGTTCTTTCCAGGACACTGGTCGAGCTTCTTGCAACTTCGAAACTTTCACACAGTAACACTGGTCAAGTATCCAATTTTAGCTACGTCACTTCCTGCCGATATCATTTATTGCGTTCAGACGGACAATGATATATCCACCCCATCTTTCGAATTATGAGCCTTGCCACCGTTATACAGGGCATATCCAAATCCCTGCTTACGCTCCATCTCTTCACGCAGAATGACATTTTGACGACGATTATTCCGACGGTAAGCACGTTGGTGTCCAAAGTAACTCCTGTTCTGAGCTCGTAACTGCAGACACTTTTCGCGGCTGTCGCAGCCCCCATCTGTAGCTTGTATCGATATTTTCACGTCGTCTGGTGGATTTGGCTTCACCTCCTTCACTTCAACGTTGCCAACCAAATCATTGATCCGGCAGAAGATGGCAATAACAAAGCTACCCGGCCAATACCCGCTGGGCACATAAGTTTGCGCAATGCGATCTATCTACGCTGGACTCTTGTCCCCATATGCTTGATATCATCGGCATTTTACAGCATCCAGGTGCTTGGAGCAAGTTTGGCGATAGCTTTCCTCACTCTTTGGTACAACGAGTTCAAAGCCCATAGTCATTGGTTTTCGAAAAACTTGATGACCGGCGTAGGATACGCTTGCTTCCAGGTTGGGGCCACCCTCGTTGCAGGCACGTAACTTATTTCAGACAACATGGAGGCATCTGTTGACTTATGATAATCAGGTCGAGATATGTCACGGCTAGAGTCCACTGCTATCTTAGCTGTGCTCATCAGCATCGCAATGTTCGCTACTACCCTCCAAGCACAGGATTTCAAGGACCGGGAAGGAGATCATTCCATAGGCAGACGGACACTGCCAATCGTATATCCTTCTCAAGCTCGCCTATCAATGTTTCTATTGCTTCCGATGTGGTCAATTTGCCTTACTCAGGTCTGGGGCATGGATGCTTTCTGCAGCGTTGCATATGTGATTTATGCGGGAATTGTCGGGTCGCGATTCATGGTTTGTAAGACGACCAAGGCGGATCGGCTATCGTGTAAGTTATACAGTGTAAGTTGAATTCTTTTCTGTATGACTTCAGTTCTGAACTCTTGGAAGATCTGGTTTTCTCTTGCGCACATACTTCCTGGATACTGGCGATATTTCCATGAAGCATAAGATGTATACATAATATGGCGGTTGCTGGACTCTAGGTGTTATTATGCATCATATCTTTCTGATCTACAACGCAACGTCACTGACTCTTGTTGTATTCTTAGTGTATTTTTCATTAGTGATTTATGACGTGCGGCACTGTACCTTTTATTTTATAACCAGTTTTTACGCCATATCGTGTCAGCTGAGGGGAAATTTATGGGACCAAAAACAATGGTGGTGACTGGCTCATTGGATGTTGCGACCCCGGGTGCGATATCAGCTTGCCATGCCATACCTAGACTGATGGCGCCCACGAGTTGACGTGGAACCGTCACCTTCCCAGGCCTTTGCAATACCGAGCGCCCATTTTGAAGCAGTCGGTAACTCGAGGCACTCCGACAAGACTGCTTATCATCTTTATGCAATAGGACATGTTTGTCGACTCCGAGTCATGGGAACTGACAAGGAACGCAGTTTGCCAACGTGGACGCGTGGGTGTCCCAGACATGTCCCATGATGGTGGCTCGCAGCCATGCGTTCAAGTACTTTCCGTGGTGAACGCACGAACGTTCAGGAAATCCCTTATTTCAGGTTCAACCGACGCTGCATTGTCTTATCACCCAATCGACATTTCACTTCTCTGACACTCCAGCTAAGTCCCTGCCACTGGTAATTGCTTCTCAGGCTTCCCGCGATACGATAGGGGGAATAGTCTTGGACGAAATCCCATACTCCGACACTCCTTTGGACCTTGATTAGGCTTGATTCTTTGGCGTTACTTCTTTAAGTTGACAAAGTGGCCATGCGGTGAATCCATGATTTGGGAAGGATAACTCACAGAACAAGCGTCGCTTTCGGAAAGCCACAAGAATGCATTCTTTCATTCTCATCAGACTCACCCAGATACTTGACGGCCATTGGACAACCGGGACGCACGCAGTATTCATGTCTACTAACCCAAATTCAAGCGCTGTATGAAAGAGCTGCGGAAATCGTATAATTCACACAAATACTTATACCAGAGTACAGTCACTTTTGCAATGGCAGGGAAGATAAACTGATTCATTGGCGCAGTAGTTCCGTATGCCCTGGTCTGGTATGACCACAGCAAGGATCTATTCCACGCTCTTCCTAAATTCTGTGCACTTGCGCTCAATCTAGTCCTGACTGTCTGGGTCTTGATATATTTGAAGAAGTTGGAGGCATTTTCAGTGTTTACATCATTCACATGTTGAGCATGGCTAGGCAACGTGTATTTCTATACTTAGGAATGGCCGAATATCGTTGTCTTATGCTTATGCATCCTCGGCTCTAAAGAGAGGTATATGCACTTTGTACGCGCATTTTCTAGTTATTCTACGTATTTGCGTTTATGCCTTGTATCATCATGGGAAATGTCTTCGACTTCATAGTATGTGAAACCATGGGAAGTAAAAGACATTTACCAAAACATTGCTGTCTACTAGTTACGCAACAAGAAAAGCATATTGTATGCGTTCGTCATAAGGGCGGACTATAGGGGTGTGAATTTCATATTCCATGCTGAGAAAGATCCGAAGGCTAACGCCATAGCGCTAGCCAAGGAATCAGGAACAGTCTTCCATCCCCGGGGATTGACGAAGATGATTTCCATAGACCTAAAAAATCATTTGCAATACCTCGATTATGTTACACATGCATCTCGACTCGGGATCCCGGATGACTGTTGTTCACTGCCCTTGACTCCGTGAAAACTCACTGTAGTAAATTAGCCGCTGCTAGATAGTAGAGAGGGGCTCAGCGAGCGATAACGGCGGGCATCGCCAACCGTTCAACTCAACTCGACCCGCACGATCCCGAAAGTAATTCAGCCCCTCATTACAAGCACACCCCTCTCCCGAGCCTTCACCATACCCAGCTGGACTTGCTATACTGTGGCAGATCAAAGGTCAGTTGAACAACTCAAACCGACAGTTCACCCTCCCACTTCTATAGCGAATACAAGGTAAGCCAGACAAACTTGACGGTACAGTCATGCACTCGGTAACTTGCACTTGTTATAGTTCTCGAATACTGCACTGCTGCAACTCATTGGACGCAACAATAGAAGCATCGACGAGTCGCAATAGTAGCAGAGATGAAGAGCAGCAAGAACGCCCCCAAGGCAAATGGTGAGAATTCCCTTAGTCATTCGTCTTCTTCGACCCCTCGATACTATGTCTAAACAAAGGATCCGTAGAATGCAGCGAACTGGCAGCGATAAATACGATAAGACAGCTTGAAGAATGTTTTACATGCCCCATGTAAGTGCTATCACTGCTATGAAACAAAAAAGAAGAGCCGAACACTAACGTTCGCCCTTTCGATAGGTGTCTTGAGGTTATGTGAGTCGTAATGTAGCAATTCCAGATGGACAACACTAGACCAGCCGTACAGGGCACGCCCCTATAGTACTCGACGTTGCGGACATGACTTCTGTGCCACGTGCATTCTCACCTGGTTCTTCTTCCGATCATCCCTTTGGAGCGGGTTTGATGTTGTGGACTGTCCCATTTGCAGAAGTGCTTTGATCGACTCCTCCGAGAATTCTTCATCGCCTTTCATACCAAACAAGACCGCTGATGGCGCAATTCGCGCCATGATTGACACACTCTCGAAGGAGGATGACCACGGAAAGGCTTCTGCAGCACTCGCCGAATGGGGGAAAGATGGCCGCGCACGACAAGAATGGTCTCGGAAGGAAAGGTATTTTGTTCCACAATTAATTTACGCAATTCTCCCTGAAATGATTCATCGCAATTAGAGATGGATATCAAGAGATGTCGATCCTTAATAAGTTGTGGCCAAACGTGGGCTCAGATGATTACATCGATATGAAGACCAGGCTCGGGTTACGACAAGAGAGTGATTTACTTTGACTTACGTATGTCCACGGACTATCGTACATCGGAACGTTGCACCTCGATTCCTTCTAGAAATGAACAGATTGACAATGTACAATTGAGGATTTTTTGCGACCTACTCCAATAGCCTGCTCCGGGGTGTGAACATGAAAGTTGCTGAAACGGGGCATCCCCCAATAACCCCGCAAATGGGTGATTTTTCTTGGTCAAGAATCATCTTATTTGCAGTGGGGAAATGAACAAGCTATGGGCATCACACTATCTGAAATAGTAATTAGCTGTAGTGTAGAAAGGGGACCTTTACCAAGTTGAATACCCCATATTAGAGAACGGGCGAGAAGTGATATAACAGGAAGTCGGCAATACAACCACATCTAATCAGTAACACACAGAATCATACACCTCCAGATTACGCTTCTACCCGACTCTGACACTCCACCATAAGAGTCCGATACTCATTCCGAACAGCCACCACGTAGGGCAAGAACAAGGTGGAGAACTGATCCTGCGGTGATACTAAACTCCTTAGCAGTCTTATCGTCAGGCCTTGGTCAATAACAATGCGGTGAGCTTGCGTTGCACAATGGAAAGCGAAGGCCTGGACGCACATTTGTCTCCCTCCAAATATCAACCTCTGTTGCTGTGGTGGCACTCCAGACTGCTCTTCGACCTTCTCCTTAATGCGGGAAATCTATTCCGCCAGAGTCAATGAGGATTTGGACCATTGCAGCGCCTTCGGTCGTAAATACCTTGTCTTCGAGATCAATGTCCAACTCGATCTGTGCGTACATGACATGGTGTCAGTCATGAACAGGTTGGGAGAGTTGGGCTGGGCACCTCCTTGCCAGTGAGTGTCTAGGGGCCAAATCGGGTAAACGTACGTTGAGAATGTGTTTGAACTCTCACCTTTACTTTGATGAGCATGATTGAAGATGCACACGACTGGTACTTTTACTGAGGTCGACCGTAAAGTACATAGGCGGCATAATAGGCGCCGTATTGAAAGTTCAAGCTCCGCGAGCCTTGTCGATATCAAATTTCAGCTTACCAAGACCAAACGCTCCTTCTATGCAGCGACGAGTCATTCGCAGAACTTATCATGACCATGATCATGCAACCTGGTTCTTAGAATCTCGGGTCCTGCTCAGTGACTAAATTCGACAGAACGAAAAAAACCCGAACGAGACAATTTATTGGCCGATGTTTGACTCCCCGAGGAAGTTCATTCATTGATAATTTCAGCTGTGGAACGCAAGAAAGATCCTTTGCAAACATCGCCGCCCCGCTCTGGTGAACTTGAAGACGCCTTTCAGCCCCAGTAAAATCTAGACGACGAAGAAATGAAAACGAAGTAGAGTAGTCAAAGCACTGCCTCTGCAGCTCTGCATCAACCGACGATCTCATGCTGAAACTGCATAACGATGAGAAGGAGGTTACCTTCAACACGAAGATGAACGAAGTGATCACAATTCTTAGAGGGGGTAGAAGACTGTGCAGCACCGGTGCTTGAAGAACTTCATTGGCCGCACAGGGGATGCGGCGACTCGAGGGGCCGACTGGTGGTTTACCTTGCCTTCATGGAGAAGATTAACAAGTTTTGGCTGTGCCCGCACCTGAAGTATTTGGGGGTGAGAGCGCGCTGGTATGTCGACGCTATGATCATTATTGTATAGGTAAAACCTCAAGCATGAGCGCAAAGGCAGGCTCCTAGGTCAACGGACAGTTACATTGCAGGTTAGTCATACGGCTGTACCAATCCCGGTGAAGATGATAGGAATGGTGAGGGCATCATTTATATGACGATAGCATAATACTGTTGTGACCACAGGCCCATCTGAGAGGGGTCAGGGCCTCTACGTTACAATTTCAAGCCTTTTCCAAGCTTAAGCGAACCCCCTATTGATGGAGAGGCACTTAGGCGTCGCTACATGCTCGCCTGTAGAGAAACTCCGCTCGATGATCAGTTTGATGCGGCAGCCAACACGCAACAGGTATAGTCTCGGTCCGTGGCTGTTCTTTCTTTATTCCTTTACAGGTATGGTAGACTCCTTCACCCTGAGACTCAGGGACAGAGTGCATATACTGAGCCGTATCGCAATTCGCTCGAAGGTGGTGTGACCAGGCCTAAGGCCATGTTAAACGCAAGCCATGTTTTCCTTCCCCCGGTTTCCATCATCGATTAAAAGGTAATAAAACACAGGAATTAGGAATTTCCTGCGGCAAGATTCACGGTGGGCTTCCTACGTGCCAGTGGCACATCTTACGCTAACGGTATCTTCTGTTCCATGCAAGCTGTCATCTCTCCATTCCTCCTGGACTGTAGGGCCCAAACTCACCTGACTCTTAACGTATACTGGGGTAAAGTGTGGTATTAAACGCCCCAGATCATCGCAGGGTGCATTTCTACATACCTCAAAACCTTCCCATTACTGACTTATCTACAAAACCACCATCTCACCATGACTAAAGCTATACCCTCAGGAAGATATTACATCCAGAACGTGGGTCAACCAGGGTCGTTAATAACGTTTCGTGATGGAATAGTAGGCTTCCCCGACGTGGTTGACGCCAGGAACATTGTGGGTGCTCGAGATATCTCATTGTATCACTGTTTGATCCTTATTGTCGCTGCAGTGGGACGTCGAGGTCACCAATTTAAGTGACTATGAAATCAAGCTAACCATATCTGACGCCGGCTTCCGCCTTGGTGCTGACAACGTGAGTCAAAAATTCCCCTAGAATTCCGTAGTATTGCCAACGCTTTGCCAAAGTGCGGGCAATTGGTTTTCTATCCTGGTGGAACCCATGAATGGATCGGATCGCACCGCAGCCATGGCCGCCTGAATGGTTGGTTGTGAGTTGGCGCAAATATTTTCACTGCTAGCATAATGTAACCTGGCTGTCTAGCATCAAGGATCCCTGTTCGAATAGGGGTTTGTATCTACGTGACGGGGACACGGGAACGGAGGTGTGGCACTTTATCTTGTATTCTTCAGCAATACCTAATTTCATCCTCCAGGTCACGCTCATAGGCAGCGAATACACGGACAGCGGGTCACTGTGGTACCTCAGAGAAATCACTGACAACTGAGGAACGGGACCTCTAGAGTTGCATGCATGATATGTATTGATAGCCTTGAGTTGACAAGCTGCTCTCAGCTGTGATGTATGTACTCGTAAGAGTAGTGTTTTTATATGTACGTTCAACAAGTTGAAACCTCTGCGGCAGGCGAATCCGAGAGGCCATAATTTTCTTTTTGGGATTGCACTAGTGATATTCTGTGCCCGCTGTTACCTGAACCATATGCCAGCTGCAGAATGAAAAGTTCTACTTCAAAGAGATACTTCGGAATCGAGAGCTCTGGTAGAGATCGGAGAGACCCGAATGCGAATCTACGACCCCCTCGGGCTGGATCCCAGTCGAGAAGAATGAATGAAAGTATTCATGTAACCTACGACGGTCCTGAACAAAGAGCGATCTGCTTTGATACCTCAGTGGTTAATTGCTTAGGTTCCTCAGCTTTCCTTGGGAAACATACTCCAAGAAACGGGCTGTCCGCTAGTTTCCAAAAGTATGAGACCTCCACGCTATAGCGTGTCCAAATAAAACGGGAAGTTGATTAGGTCGCAAACTATTGCCAGAATTGACGAATAGGCGTCAAGATGTGACCTGAACAAGGGTTGAGCGCTTCAGTTAAAAACTATAAAGTACGAGAATGAGGCATGCGTAACGCACCGCGAACAGCCCAAACTTCTACGACGATTGGTTGTGCCTTTCCTTAGGATACGTACTCCAAGAAACGGGTTGTCCGCTGGTCTCCAAAGATACGCGGAAAGTTGGCAAGGGGTAGGGTCGCGAACTACTGCCAGATTGAGGAATAGGGGCTAAGATGTGAACCAAACAAGGGTTGGGCGCTTCAGTTATCAGCTATGAAATACAGGAGGATGAAACATGTATAACGCACCCGCTCAGAGTCCAAACGTCTATTCACTCGACTCTCATCTCATAACGCTCACATTCGAAGCAACTTTCGATTACTCTGTGTCCTTCATTCACAACGTGTCTCCAACATCGGATCTCAATAGGCACATTTTTCGGTGAGTGATGGGATAGATAGCAGCAGACGACAGCTCAGAAAGTGTTGTGGTAGTCGCAATCCCGGGGAAAACAATGTTTTTGCCAGCAGCTATGACGCAGGAGACACGAGCAACAAGGCCATGCCACAAATTTGAAGGACATACTGATGGCGTCAATGGTGTGATACACCTGCCAGGCAGACAACGAATCTTGACTTGTTCTAAGGATGGTTCACTGCGCGTATGGGACTTGCAGAGTGGAAAGCAAATTGGGCATGACTGGCGAGATGGAGAAAGTCCAGCGTCTGCTATGGGATTGTCTCCGGATGGGAAGAAAGTTGTTAGCGGGAGTGGTGACGGTGCGCTGAGGTTGTGGGATATTGACTCAGGAAAGGTCAATGCTAAATGGACTGGGGGGCACACGAGCTACGTCGCATCTGTGTGTTGGAGTCAAGACAGTAGGAGAATAGTGAGCGGGTCCTATGATGATTGGACAGCCAGGGTGTGGGATGTGGAGAGCGGAAAGATTATCCTACCAATTGAAACCGGGATCATCCATGTGTTCACAGTCATCTACTCGCCAGACACGACCATGATTGCGACTGGTGGAGGCATGAGTCAGGAGTACGTCAAAATCTGGGATGCGAAAACAGGCAAACTCGTCACAAATCTCAAAGGACACACATCCACAGTGACTTGCCTGGCTTGGACTGCTGACGGAACAACGCTTATTTCCGGGTCATATGATGACTCGATTACAACGTGGAATACAACCACTTGGCGGCAAATCGCGGTGTTGACGGGGCATACCAGCAGTATCCATGGCATTGTAATCTCTCCGAATGGCCGGATCCTCGCAAGCGCATCATATGACCACACCGCGCGATTGTGGAACCTCGAGAACAGCCAGCCCATTGGTGCGCCCCTCCAACATGATGACGACGTTTACTGCGTCTCGTTTTCGACCGATGGACAGCTACTAGCCACTGGCTGCGATGACCACAATGCATACACATGGGATATTTCTGCGGTGATTAAAGAAGCTGGCTTCAGTGACCTTCTGAACCCAATCGTGAGTTGACCATTTTCATCTCTCTTTACCAACTGATTACACTATCCAAGGAGAAATCTGATGTATGCGACATGTTTATGAATCAATCTTATCGAGTCTAAACATTTGTATTCCAGGCTGGTGCTACACGACGTCGGGGAGACTGGCGCAGGAATCCCTATTCAGGCCCTTCCAACGACACACCTCACGTAGGTCTATAAGATCTCATATAGTTTTTACTGACCCCCGTATTTTCAGCCCTCTGGAAGATCCTCATCCTCTGCACGTCAACAGTACATCTCTCCACATCTATCTTCACATGGACGCGCACCTCCTGGCCACATCTCGCCCCTTCAACACATCCACCATAATACAGACGACACGCCAATCCGACCACGCATTCTGGAGTGGGCCCGACACTCTTTATTTCATACGCAAAATGGACAACATGACGAAGGCATCGAGTTGCATGAGTATCGCACCACGGTAGCCGACGTCTCGTTGGCGCAGAGCAGGCCCGTAAGTCCCCATTTTTCCATCTTGGATGTTCGACTGTATATATAATGTACAGAGAAACTACACGCGGAGACAACTGCAAAGAAAGAAAGAGAAAGAAGAAGAGGAAGCAAGGAATGTAAAGATTGCAAGGGAGGCAGAGAATCGGAAGGCCAGGGACGCAAAGGTCGCAAAGAACACGACGAACGCTTCTGCGGGCAGCTCACGGCCTCCCCCGAACGACGTCACCCAGCAGCCTGGCGAAGTTCAGACCCAGCCAACCCAAGAACCGCATTCGGGTGTCGTCTCCACTTTGTCTACGGCACCTGCTACGTCCGCAGTCTCCTCGCGCTGGACTCGCTTCCGATCAGCTGCTTGTTGTGCATCTGCTTAAAATGCCGATGGTCATCATTAGACCCGCTTTTTCGATCTTATAATTTCTCTTCCGATCGGCTGCTTGTTGTACATCTACTCAAATGCCGACGGTCATCATAAGACCCGCTTTTTCGGTCTTATAATCTCTATTTCTATCACGCTTTCGCCAGCGCCCTCACATTCTCATTGACGTACTTTCCAATGCCTACCACTTGCTGTCATATATTCGTGCTTGCACTCCTCGCCTTTCGTACCTGACACACATATATCCCGAGCTACTGGCCGTCATTGCTATGTTATATTGTTCTCCTTAGTATCTCTCGTTATCGTTTAATTCAGACATCAGAGTACGGGCTAAATTCCAGATCATTACACAGTCGAGATGCAATGTACGTTCAATCTCTATTCAGTGAAAGCAAAAGAGTGTAGTTAGATCTAGCTACATACAAAGCAATTCCAATCATCGACGGTTTGAGTGAAAAACGAGCGTGCGGTGCAGTTAGTAATTGCGATCGAAAGCGGTTGGTGGTAGTCTGTGCGGTCCATTCGGTATCGTAGTGCTATCTGTGAAGCCCGTCGGCCCGATGTGGTACCGTTCTGTAGGATGTAGATTCCTCTTTTGTATTAGTAGCTGAGAAGAGTCACCAGATGGCCAACCACAACCACTTCCTCATGCGTGAGCTGCATCGACATGGGATTCTTCTCCGGCACCGCCAAACCGGTGAACTTGGGCGGTAGCGGGACCAAGAGGCCTTTAACGTCCCGGTTAGGCGTAGTATGTGCAAGCGCTGCGAAAGCGCCTGTTAGAGGTATGATATTCGCGTCAATATCAACGCATGGCGCTTGGGATGAATACAGCGAATTCGCGCGGACCATGAGAGGTCCTGCGTCACCGTCCTTCTCCGTGTCTTCATTCGCCTTGTCTTCGTGCATTGACATCAGAACCTGGGTGAAAAAAAAAAAGAGAAATGAGGAACAAGGACTAGGTCAAGCCAAATAAGAGGGATAGAACACACCCTCCGATCAACCCTAGCCCTCGAACTAAACCCAGTAGCAGTGGCCACCCTCCTCTTCCTCGGATCCACAGCCCCAACAGCAACATCAGCCTTATCAACAAGTGCAACAAGCTTCGGCGGCGCTGTCAAGATTGCAGCACGACGAAACCTGATGGCAAACCCGTCTGCATCTGCTGCGCCTATCATTGGGGACAGCGGGGTGCCGGGGGTGCCGGAGCAAGGGTACGGGTGTGGGTGCGAGGAGAACGAAGATGCGCTGCTGAAGCTGAATGAGAGTGGCGTGATGGGTGTTCCGAGGGATAGGCGCGATTTTGGGAGGCTTGATGTGGATACGCCGAGTGCAGATCGCCTGCGCTGCGGGGTGGACATTTGTCCAGGCCGTACAAAGGATGAGACGGTGCGTGAGCGCGAGTTCATTGAGGGCGTAGGTGATGTGAGCGTCCTTCCCGATAAGGTTGGGCTCATAGTCGTCGACTCGTTGGGGGTCTTTTCGTCTTCACCCTCGTTCCATTGCAAGTGGAGGATAACGGATTTAGTGGCGTACTGGTTTGGAGGGAATGAGTTCCACTCTACTCCATTCCTCTCTCGGCAACGGTGACGGTGAAGGAGGACGGTGTTAGCAAAAACACTCGCCAATCAGCTCATCTCCGGAGCGCGAGTTGGACACCTCCTTGTCGTAGCTAGTGCTATGTCAAATCAAGTGAACGTACGTTGAGCATGCATTTACTTTGATGAGCATGATCGACATCACCAAAACTCCCCAAATGTGGCAGCACGTGACAACGCTATATTTAGTATTACCTTGCTTGCAAGGTATTCTGGCAACTCATAATTCACTTTCCCACCTTCCCTGGTCCTTTTTCCATCACGTGTTGATCACCATTTGGGGCGTAATTTTTGGTCCAATTGTCGGTTCTCCCCGTCTCACCTCTCGCAGTATCAGGATTCACCGTCGCGTGTGCGCCATGATTTCATGGCCTGTGGATCGAGCACCCGCTGTTGGCATCCCCCGCCTCTGCATGCGATCATCCGTGTTTAAACGTTGAGCAGACATTATCTTATTCCGTCTGTCGTCGGGGCGCTGTCCGCATGGTACTCGAAACTTCCATGTACTGGTTTTCCAGCCTCTCATGTTCATGGAAATACATGTGGTTATGGTGACTTGGTCTAGATACGGCACGAAGCTCTACACATTGCCTCCTTTGTGTCCGGCAAAGAACAAACATGGAGCTTCTCGACACAGTTTCCGTGCTTGCCTCGGACTCATCGTGATGTTTCAGCGCGTCAACCACAGCTGACCACGAGTTCGAGTCTGGATCTCTCTCGCACGGACGCGCGTTGTATGTTGTATCGATGTTCTGCGGAGCTTGTTATCATCCTTAGGACACTATGCCTGTGTGTTACGATATTCGACTGCATTGCGACGCCACTCAGGAGAAGGTGCCCGGATAGCTCCTGAATGATCGCTGTAATCTCTTGACCCTTTGCCGTCATGTATGTCTCCATGCACGAGCTAGCAACGATACACACTGGAAAGGGCCTCTTTCTGTTCGGTCGGTCACTTCCATTTTGTTGGGCATTGGGATGCTGACCCTCCGATTGCTCCTGCAGTAGAACGTCAATGTCGATCCCCCCCCATGTCGAGGAGGGTTTCATTTCCATGCCTTGCATGCGTCGGCCGTAGTTTATAGAGCCATTTGCTCGCACGTTTGCGTGCTTCCGCGGAATATATCGGTCGTAGACCGGCAATTGATCGAAGATGCTCGCCGGAGCCTAACGGGCGTGTTTCGTTTGCCTCGAACTTCACATAAATGGTCCATTGCATTTCCAACAAGAGGGCTGCATCGTTCACGGTGTTCGGTGAGAATTCCATGAACCTGCCGCCGACCAATGGGCTGCTGCGGAAATTTTGAAATGTGAGAGGCGAACATCTCGAAGGCGGGAATGTCCTGTGGATCAAGCACCCGCTGAGGGACGTGCATCGCATCAAAAATATGACGGATGTGGATATCGCATGTGCAGGCAAACTGCTGGAATGGTAGGCGAAACGTGGCGATCTGGGGCAATAACTGACGGCTATATGACTTCCAGGGCGCTGCGTACGAATCAGTATTGGATTTAAACTTCCGAGATCGAGAGGGCGAAAGTTATGCGGTGGATTAGATGATCGTGGAGTTGGGGGAGTCGGAAGTGGATACGACGGGTTATGGTGGCGTAAACTCGTGGTTCGATTGCGTTGTCTGAGTAGAGATGTGAACCGTAAATTGGGATTTGTATAAGAGGTTGTGTTACAGAGAAAACGAGTGGCGGCTGAACGTTCAGCGCGTGAAAGTGGCGAGAGACGGAAAATGAATGAGTAGAGAGAGATTAAGGGGGACGTCGGATTGACGGGGCCGAATTCGGCCTAAAGCTGCGAGCAAGGTCAACGCCGACACCAGGCGGCAGTTCCCAAGTTTTGTAAATCAACTGAGTGGTATTATGCAAGTAAGAGTTCGTCATTTGAAATGGAGTCTTGCACTTGGCAACTGCCGCCTAGCGTCGGCGTTGACTTTGCTTGCCTCTTTTTGTCGTCTGCTATCTTCAAAACAGACACCATACCGTGACTGAGGCCCACTGCGACGCGAACCAGTTACAATTTCATAAAATGTATTCATGAATGTAAACGCCATTTCTCTCCATCAGATCTCATCCTTTTCTCCACCCTTCCACCTTCTTTATATTTCCCTGAATGCACGCAGTAATGGTGGCTTCCAACAGATCCTCGCGAGTGTTGCACTGCTTGAACCCGGACGCAGCGATTCACGCCCCGGTTTGAAAATCTTAATTTGCTGGATATCAGCCTGAACTTTTTGTGGCGCAGGTAGTAATGTCTGATTGCGAAGAACACTTTTACGATGGTGCATTTCAAGGCTTCATTGATGCCACACGGTTCCACGAAGGCTTTGTCTCGACCTCGCGCTTTTCTCGGCACTCCCTTCCTCCTTATCCTTCCCCGTCGTCACGGTGGACGCGGCATCGATGACATCCAACGGTCCCTCGCGAGCGCTGCGCCGCTTGAACCAAGACACAGTGATTGTGCCGCCCAGTTTGCTAATCTTAATTTCCTGGATATCAGCCTGAAGGGTAATATGCATGCTTCAGATGTCGAGCTTCACGGGTAATAACCAGCACTTGATACGACAGTGCGCGCCCACGGAATAGTGAGACAGATTTGAACATGTAGTCAGCAGTAGTCGATGCGCGGAAACATCACAACAAGGCCGAGTCAGGCGTGCAAACTTGTGGAAATTGGGGTACTCATCGTGACGAGCCTAGTAGAGTTAGGAGTTCGTATGCTTGGGCGAGGGCAAAAAAAAGAAAATCCCGGAAATGACGGGTGGTATAAAATGATGGTGACCCTCCCAATGCGTCCTCCGCAACACGAAAGATGGTGATACGCTGCCGATAACCCAGTCGCCGCTGATAATGTTATCTTCTCTGAGCCTCGAGCACGGCCGAAGTTGTATGATCAGTATGTTTGTATGCTATATCGCTTCATCACGATGCAGTCGCCTACTGGTAGCGCCGCATTTGAGCGTAAGACCGCTGTATCCGTCAACGGGATGTTGTCCATACGTGTGATCTCAGGGTCAGAACAATGAAGGCGTGGCATGCACGATCTACCACGTCGTTGAACTGATCGTAATCGTCAGTTCTGAGTGAGGCCGACCAGGCCTTTTCGCGAGCCACGTTAGGAAGGGACGAAAGAACAGACAGTGGTCCCCGGCAACGACGCTCACGGTACCACCACTGAAAACACGCCTAATGCGAGCTACATCGCACGTCCCATGTTTGGAAGCGAAGGAATCGGACAATAACGCGAGGGGCTCGCGGAGAATTGACTTTCGGACTTAGAGAGTGCAAGCTTTGGTTTGCACATGGGGAACTGCGGACAGATGGCGCACGCCGGGACTGTGCACGAGCGAGAGGAGAGGGCTTGGAGGGAGTTGTCGCGGGTGATTATTGGGGTGTAGTGCTTGGCTTTGTGACGCAGTTTTGTGGCTTGGAAGGCGCGTTGTTGGACACGGGGGAGGGGAGGGTGCTACTCCGTATTTCGAGGGTTGGGGTGTTTTACCATTCCCGAAGACGGATGCTGAGTTGGACGCAGGAATAGAAGCAACGCTAGAGGTGCGCATCCGTACAGACACGGAAGGAGTGTTCTTGTGCTTGGAGGGACTTAGAGATGTGAAGTTGATGACAGGGGAAGCGGGGTGTTTCTGTGAGGGAGTTGCAACGGACGTCTCTGATATGAGAGGTGCACCGGGACGGGGTTGACAGGAGCTCGTTACGGTTTCCGTTGATACTGGGCTTCCCAATAGTACTGGTAGAAGTGGAAGTAGACAATAAACGCGAAAAGGCACTGGAAGAACCAGCCTAGTCAGGGAGATGGGACACGTGCCAAGAGATACTGGGACGCTTCAAGGGAATGGGCGTCGCATTGGGGGAGCATTCGAAGTAGAATTGGAATTCGAGATGGATTTGGTGGAATTGGACTTGACAGTCGTGCACCCGCTGGCATCGCTTGTAATGGACAGCGTACGCGTCTTAATGGAAGATCGGGTGTTAGAAGACGTACACGACAGCGACACCGAGTGAGGTGAACATAACGAACGACTTTCGACATCGGCGGCAAAATAGGCGCCGTATAGAAGTTCGAGCTCCGCGAGCCTCTCTTCGGCTTACCATCCTGCATGATCCCTCCGGAATCCGAGGAAGTTCATTCTCATTGATAACTTTAGCTGTGGAGCACAAGACGACGGCGGTTTGGAAAGGAACGAGGATGAGAACTGCGGGTTGCAGAAGACTGAGGTGCAGAAGCTACAAAACAGCCAATCAATTGAAATACTAAGTTGCTAACAATGTGCATGAACACCATCTCTCACGTCATCAAAAACGCCTTGCGGTAGTCGGCGGACGTCGAGTCGAGCTGGAGGTCGCTGTAGCATCGGTATAAACATAACTGCTACAATCATTAACAAATGGGTCGCGTACATTAATGACATTCCAGCTGAGTCGAGAGCTGTCGCAAAGTACCTTCTGATCATGTCACCCGCCCGTAAGGGCGAACATTGTCAACGAGATAGCTTGGACGCCACGTGGACACTCACATTTACAATAGACAAGAGGTTGATACGGTCTTCATGCTGTTGGGTCCATGTCATGATTCCACAAACACGCTGGTTATGATATGATACAGTCGATCGAAAGGGGGTAGTCATTCTGACACAATGAGATGGCACGGACAGCATCTTTGAGACCCTCCAGTACGGCTACCGAGGCTGCTGCCACGCGGCGGTCTTTGCTAACCGGATTGTTCCTCTCCTTTGACTCATCCGTGTGTGACGATTACCTAAAATTTAGAAATGGAGCGCGGGTTGTGCAATTAGAATTTAGAAACAACGCGAATGTGAAGGAAGTATGCATAGGAACACAAGTAACACTACGAAGCTGAGTAGGAGACCGTTTAGAAACAGAAAAGAGACCGTTGAATCAAGAATTTGGCTGAGGGTACCCGACCCTCACACTGGCATGATGAAAGAAGATACAAGATACAGCCACGAGGCTAAAGAGTTGAGAAAGCGCTATGAGTGGTCATGAGAAGAATACAAATTACACGAGCGTGACAAAGATCAGCTGCAGCAAGAATCAACCTAACCTTGGCGGCTAGATCCAGGATGTGCAGCCTTGCCTACTCCACTGACTAGATTCGCAGATGCACCAAGCCAATAACCGCCTATCCCAAACGCCGCCCGATTAACCTGTTTAAGACCTGGAATGCCAAGACTCAACTTCTCGCCCAATTTGGCGGCGGCGACCGACAATTCACCAGCATCCTTGACCATTTCTGGATATGCCTCCCTAATTGCTGCCTCCGACCTTCTCGGGAGAAAAATCGAGACGAAATCCACGTAGCATTCGCCAAACGAGTTTCCGAGCTTTCCGAGCTTTCCTCCGAACTCTCCAGCAAGCTGCCTACCCGCCGCCTGCGCGTAAGACGTCCTCCCTGAAATATCCTTCAAGTCCTTCACCGTGAACTGGTCGAGTGATTCTAGAATGGCATCTTCCCTTTCCGTAGATATGCCCTTGCTTGCGTTAGCATCACGATCCCTCTTCGCCTGTGTCCCGAGCCTTTTGCCAGCCTTGAAACTATTTAAGTTGATGTCCTCAGAATTGTCTCGAGTTTCCTGTTGAAACTGCGCTTCTTTGGGTGGACGTGGGAGGATGAGCTTCGCGATTCGCAGCGCATTCCTGTGATAGCTGGCCTTGCGGGCCTTTGCATCAGCAGGAGGTATGGCAGCTAGGCGCTTGTCGGGAAGGCGCCCGGTTTTGTCATCAAGACGCTCCATTGTGGCGCCAGCTCGCGTGTCTGTTTTTAGGTAGTTACCCCAATAACGAGACCGCAACTGCTCTTCGCGGTCAATCATCGCATATTCTGAGTCCGATTCGCCGGTTACTTTACACCATCTGGTGGTAACGAAGATAACATTCGCCATCGCATCATTTCCGATGAGGTCTGCAAAGAACTCAAGGCTATCGCGGTTCTGGAGGTTCATTGCGGGATCGTTGATGTCGGCAAGGAAGAGGATGCCTTTCAGCTTCCGGCGTTGTTCGCTGCAGATAGATACTTCAACAATTAGGAATTACTGAGGATCAACCGATAGTCTGACCTAATGCCCAACGTCGCAATTAACTCTGCGAGGATACTTGGGGCCTGACGGTTGGGATTCGAGCCAACAAAGCCAACGGTATCCACCAGGACAACGTCAGTGCCATCTATCTTCGTGGGTACATAGAACATCTTCTCGGTATCCGATTCCATGCTAGATGTACTTTCCATGGCCTCATATTGCACAAGATCATTGATAAACTGTAACGAAAGGCAATCGTAAACGGAAACGCAATAAGAAAAGAATAACCCTAACTGTGCTTTTACCGGCCCTGGTCTTGCCCATCAACCTATGACTCCAGATCAATGAAGGACCAACCAGAACGGTGACATCGACGTACACAATAATATCGCAGCCGGCAGGAAGATCATCAATATTGGTAAATGGCTGAGCTCCTGGACGTGCCTGTGCATGACATTCGGACGTCGTGCGTCGAGATCGTTAGCAACCTGTGATCACGATGGAGGCAATTATAACCATACCATGAAGTAACTATGTAGAGGTGGGGTGTATTGTTGTGGGAGGTAGCAAGGTAAGAAATGAGACGTATAGAAAGGAGGCTTTTATTCACTTGAAGTAAGGATGTGAAGTTTCTTATCTTCTGGAAACATTCAATTCAGTCACCGGGACACAATAACCTTGTGGGCATCACAATGCGTGCGTCGTTCTGAGGTGGCGTGAATGAAACTACAATCCATAGTAGGATCAGGGAAGCTTGCAACCTCAAGGCGAGCTCATGTTCATTCAAGTCGTGGAGCTATTAATGTAGTTCTTGAAGGAACAAGGTCATCGACTTGCCACACTGAGCCAGCGATTGGATCTGAACTCTATATTTCCCCTATACCCAGCAAAAAAGATCCGGAAATGTTGCCCAATCATTTTTATTCACTTGAAGGGCGTGCACTGTGAAGATTCTTATCTTCTGGAAGCGCTTAATTTCTGGAGACGCTTAATTCGGTCACCAGGATATAATAACCTCGCAGGGGTCACAATGCATGCATCGTTCTGAGGTGGCGTGAATGAAACTACAATCCATAGTAGGATAAGGGAAGCTTGCAACCTCAAGGCGAGCTCGTGCTCATCGTGGAGTATTGTAGTTCTTGAAGGTACAGGCCTACTACAGGGTCATCGACTTGCCACACTGAGTCGATTGGATCAGAACTCTACATTTCCCTTCTATCCGATGAAAAAGATCCGGAAAAACGTTACTCAGTCGTTTTTTCACCTGAAGCCAGGATGCGAAGGTTCTCATTTTCTATGGTGCGAATCACTTAGAGGCCGCTTACTTTGTACAATGGGCGTCTAACCGCCAAATCGACGCCCGAAAAAAAAAAAAAACTTTTATGTACATACCGAAAAATCCAATATTGAGCCAAAAAGTTCCAACGCTGTTCTTACCGATAGTGCGATTAATTCTAGCCTTTGAAACGGCACATGGAGCGGGTCATCAACTTGACTGAGCACTATTCCTGATTGACAACTCGCAATGCCATTCACTGGCAGCATATTCAGAAGATGCGCCGCTTTCCTCGCGGATGAACGTGAAACCAGGTGGCAAGCAGACCCATATGGGCAATGGCCCATGGGTGGTACTGGAGCGGAGGGCAGAAAATCATTCAGAACTGAAAAACTCTGCTTTTGTGGAAGCAAAAAGCAAACAAGCCATTTTAAAGGAATGAATCAATTGAGCGGTTCTCACTGAACGTAGTCTGTATCAGCCGCGGCTTCGTAAAATACTTACTTAAGTGCAATGTTGATGCAACCAATTGTTGCAACAAACTCATTTTGGAACTTCGAGAAGATTTTCATGAACAACGGTCTCTGGTGCAGGATGTTATCGAAGCAGCTGGTTATTTGTGCCTTTTCTTGCCAAAATTACATTGAGTTCTTCTGGGGAGTGGTGAAAAAGTATTTTCGTGAACATTGCGATCCGTTCCTCTTCAAACCATTGGCAGGTGGGAAAATTGGGTGTATCGTTGGATGGAGCCTTACCAGTCAGGACTGGGTACCAAAGATACTCAGATGCAAGTCCGTCGATTCAGTTCTACATTGTACAGCATATAAATCACACAGGCGCATTCCAGATGCTGTTGCGAGTGCTTTTGATTAGCGCTCGGTAGCATTAGTACCTGCGCGCCAAATTCGACCTAACCAAAATATTTTACTCGCTCAGTTTTGACTCAATAAAAAATCTGTCTTGGGGTTCTGTTCCTTCCTTCAAATAGAGTGTTTTCCCAAGAGGGATTAAAATTACGAGTTATTTTCATAGGCCAAAAAATTTGCACAAAGTAAGCGGCCTCTAAGTGATTCGAATGTCGCACCACCTATGAGTAACGCTCAATTTGATCACCAGAACGTAATAACCTTGCAGGCGCCACAATGCATGCATCGTTCTGATGTGGCGTGAATGAAGCTACAATCCATAGTAGCTTGCAACCTCAAGGCGAGTTCATGTTCATTGTGGAGCTATATAGTTTTGGAAGGAAGAAGGTCATCGACTTGCCACACTGAGTCGATTGGAACTGGTATTAGTATGGATCTCATTGAATATCCTGCAAAAAAGATCCGGAAACGTTACTCGATCATTTTATTCACTAGCAAGGATGTGAAGGTTCTTATCTTCTGGAAACGCTCGCTGGGACATAATAATCTCGCGGGCGTCACAATGCGTGCATTGTTCTAGTCTGCCAAATGAGATGGCTCACTTGTGTCGGCATTTGCATTTCGTCTATGTATATGCCATCAAGATGTTACTTTCAATTCCCCTTGCTTAGTAAAGCTAGGTGGCTAACTGCTACAAAGTGCGAAGTACCGTGAACAAACATGGATGCTGTCGTCCTAGCGCTCAATGTCATTTGCAGATTGGCACATGCACGTTGCCATCAACTCGAGGTGATTATTCAACATGATTAACGTTTCCGGATCTTCTTTCTCGCTGGATATGGGAAATCTCTGATCGTGCGTAACTTTGAAGTCAGGGTAGCTATGCAAGACCCCGAGGAACTCTACCACGTAATGATTTTCCGATTCAACCTCAAGAAATCTAACGTTTAACATCCATCCAGCACTCTTACCTTTTTACATCGGATCAAAATAATGCAGAATGGAATAAAGCATTGTTTGAAATCAATTTGAGATCTTGGGGAGCCCGATAATCTATTCAGCTGTATAACCGCAGCCCAGTTGAATAAAATTAATGTACAAAAAATCTACAGGCTTTGCGACCTTATGCCATCGTGATCTGATTTTCTGATCTAACTTTCGTGCTGCTGAATGACGAGGAATACATAAAAGAAGGAGAGGATGAGAAACTTCTTATGCTTGCAGCATCATGCCATCAACTGTCGTCGGGGCAGAGATCGTGAGACAGTCTTGAGCATAAACATTGCCGGCGTCATCGTAACGCAGTGCAGCAGCAGCATTTCCCGAAGGAAACAGGGGGTTCTCTGAGGGCAAATCAGACATCAGATAGAGAAACTTTGAAGTCAGCTAGCGACTGGTTGACGGAGGGGATAGCTGGGTTTTCCGTGAGTTAACAGGGCTATTTTAGCGGCGAGCGAGTAGAGGCTCCCTATTCGAAATATCCTCTGTTGAACGCCCTGACATGAAATTTTAATGCCTTAACTTGTTTAGGTGCTTACCTTATTGTCGTTCGCGTAGCACGCAAATGGAATGCCAATGTACCTTGAAGAAAGGTACATTCCAATCGCGTTGGTGCGTGACCGATAATTGTTGTAAACGCGCCATGTTCAGAGAAGGGAAAAGCAGTCACAGTGGGTTACTCACTAGCACTAGCGATCGTGACTGGGCACGAGTGGACCACGATGAACAATGAACGTTGATGGACGCAGAGTAGCGCCTGAGGAGGCTATGTCAGCGAATATAGTTGGTGTATGTAAGGTAAATGCATTTCTACACCGCCGACTCAGGTATGAGGCAGGGCGTAGAATATTGTCTAAGTGTAGTGGCTCTAGACTGACCACCCCTGAATTCGCACCTGCTGCAGGCCATGGGAGTGAGTCACACACACGCGGCATTAGTGTTCTTTTCCTTCCCAAGTTCCACTGTGAACTTAACTTTATTGAGCAGTGTTGGGGCCACGCAAAGCGATTATACCGTCAAAAACCACCATCTTCAAGTGAGGAAGACCTGGAGAAGAATCTCGTTGACACGTTGGACTCGGTGACAGTAGAACTCAGGTATGCGCGCCGTTCTCGTAGATTTATGAATGCCTACCAGAAAGGCTTGACCAATGACGGGGAAGCAAGCCGCTTGGGCCACGAAGAAATACCGTGGTTACCGAGTGCTTCCCGACTCAATCCTCGCGGAACTCGAGGAAGCTGGAATATGACATTTTGGTACTGACTTATTTCTGACTATTATTCACTATATAATTTGCCATATACCTTGCCATTCATACCATACATATTTCCATAGCATACTTTGTACTGTACAGACACACAAGCTACTACGTACTAGTAGTGCTTAATACTTATCGGTTCTCTCTGCATGAAGGTCACATCGGGTCACAGTTAGTCACAACAGGTGGTGTGTGCATGAGCCCTATCTTACATACAAAGCAATTCCAATTATCGACGGTTTGAGTGAAAAACGAGCGTGTGGTGCAGTTAGTAATTGCGATCGAAAGCGGTTGTCTGTGCAGTCCATTCGGTATCGTAGTGCTGTCCGCGTGGGCCGATGTGGTACCGTTCTGTAGGATGTGGATCCTCTTGTGTTAGTAGCTGGGAAGAGTCACTGGATGGCCAGCCACAACCACCTCCTCATGCGTGAGCTGCATCGACATGGGATTCTTCTCCGGCACCGCCAAACCGGTGAACTTGGGCGGTAACGAGACCAAGAGGCCTTTAACGTCCCGGTTAGGCGTACTGTAGCATGTGCAAGCGCTACCAAAGCGCCTGTTAGAGGTATAATATTCGCGTCAATATCAACGCATGGCGCTGGGGATGAGTACAGCGGATTCGCGCGGTCCATGAGAGGTCCTGCGACATCGTCCTTCTCCGTGTCTTCATTCGCCAACCCATCATGATTGAAGTCACAATCATTCGCCTTGTCTTCGTGCGTTGACATCAGAACCTGGTGCAAAAAACGAAGGCATGAGGAACAAGAACTAGGTCAAGCCAAATAAGAGGGATAGAATACACCCTCCGATCAGCCCTAGCCCTCGAACTAAACCCAGTAGCAGTGGCCACCCTCCTCTTCCTCGGATCCAAAGCCCCGACAGCAACATCAGCCGTCTCAACAAATGCAACAAGCTTCGGCGGCGCTGTCAAGATTGCAGCACGACGAAACCTGATAGCAAACCCATCTGCATCTGCTGCGCCTATCATTGGGGACAGCGGGGTGCCCGGGGTGCCAGAGCGAGGGTACGGGTGTGGGTGCGAGGAGAACGAAGATGCGCTGCTGAAGCTGGATGAGAGTGACGTGATGGGTGTTCCGAGGGATAGGCGCGATTTTGGTAGGCTTGATATGGATACTGTAGTTAGTACGGGTATTAGAATATTAAAATGAATGTCTCACCTCAGTCGCGTACTCGTAGTGTAACGGACTGAGGTGTAAGTAACTCTAACGTCGAGTGCGGATTGCCTGCGCTGCGGGGTGGACATTTGTCCAGGCCGTACAAGGGATGAGACGGTGCGTGAGCGCGGGTTGAATGAGGAGGGCGTAGGAGATGTGAGCGCCCTTCCCGATAAGGTTGGACTCATAGTCGTCGACTCGTTGGGGGTCTTCTCGTCTTCGCCCTCGTTCCATTGCAAGTGGAGGATAACGGATTTAGTGGCGCACTGGTTTGGAGGGAATGAGTGGTGTAACAAGAAGGAAGAGGACGACTTACAGTCATTTGAGAGCCCTTTACCGCAAACCACTGCAACATATTATTCGGCGCAGAGCCTACATTGAACAGCTTCGCACTGAGAACAGGGTCGCTACCACCAAGTTCACTAGGTTTGAACTGCGAGATCATCTCTATCCTCTCCATGCACCAAGTCAACATCCACTCAAGTCAAAAGAACAAAGCAAAACACTCGTTGATGGAAAAACCTTCATGATGCCATCAATAGTCACCCACCACCCACCACCCACCACCCACCACCCACCACCCACCACCCACCACCCACCACCCACCACCCACCACCCACTCTCCCTCCATCTCCAATCCACCCTTCACGATCTGCACACCAATATTAATAGTCGTCTGTTGTCCAAACCTAACAATTTTCGTCCTCGCACGCCGATCCCAGCACACGAGCGCCTTATCAGCGCCTGCGCTCATGAGATTCTTGGAGGACAAAGCGGCAGCGCGGATACCGTTGAGGTGGCCTGCGAGTTGTTGGAGAGGGGTGAATGTGACGGAGAAGAGCTGGACACGGCTGTGTGGCGTGACGCAATCGGATTAGTACGAACGATAAGGAGCAAGGAGACGAGACGTACCCGACGTCATGCAACACCACCACGAAAACCCCTTTCGTATATCATACATCGCATCAGTTCCGAATCCAACCAACGCACCCTCCTCTGCTAAGAAATCAACGCAGCTGACGGGTTTCTTGACCTACAAGCATTTCTTCATCTCGCCCGTTTCTATATCCCAGAACCGAATCATGTCGTTATGGGAGCCTGAGATGAGGCGCTTACCTGCGTGGTGGTGTGTCAGTTGAACGTTTTGCTTCAGGACAGAGACAGACAGACAAAGGTAAAATAAATGGGGAAGGGATAAAAGAGCGTAGGCGGAGAAGAGTCTTCGCGTGAATTAGAGCTCCTAGATTAGCAATGCATCCGTTGGAAGCCAGTGTATCTAGCTTCCCTCATCCACAATTGATATCTCCTCTCCAACAATAACGAGCGAAAGAAGGTTCTCGGGTAAAGGGACCAACGGCGCTCATGCAGGACGGATTGAGCGTAGCTTATGAACCAGCGCGACTGGACTACCAAGGCGCCAGCCCTGCTCATTCACATTCTAGGCCTCACGTCCACCAACAGAGAGAAGCAAAGGTACGGGGTGGAGAAACAGGATGCAAGGATGAATAGAGCATGACCTATGAACCAGAGCGGCTGAACAATTACCGATCGGAGCAGATACGACGCTTGCGCAGCCTCTTTGGTCCCTATTCATATTGTACCTCTCGTTTCCAGTCCCTCGCGCCTACGCCCATCCAATCCAAAAACTCTCGCATCCATAACGCATCCATGCAAAAGCGCCCAAAGGAGAAGGACAAGCTGCACGACAAGGAAGAATCGCACACCTCTCAATAATTACGTCGTACAGAAATCGGTGTGCCCATTGAGACAACGTACTATGTTCTGCGGGAGCGCGTGTGCAAAGTTTGATTCGTGGTGGAGGGAACGGTAGAAGGGGTACCTGGTGTGTCGTGCGTTAGTCAACCATTCTCACGCGAGCGGGAAGTGAAAGTTGAGATGACGATGGGAAGGAGGGAGAGGTGGAAGCGGAAATCAGGATTGTAACGAGGAATGGGAAAGGGCGGGAAAGGACTGGGACGGTATTGGGATGGAGATGGAACTCACCACCCCTCAGGCTTCGCAGGCGCTCTCACGCGCACAGGATCATTAACAGTCAAACGGAGACGATGC
>MU837759.1:0-15689 GCA_029603245.1 Rhizopogon salebrosus TDB-379
TCCAACGCTCTACAGTAACATGACATTTGGAATCAGCACAGAGTCGATAAGCATAGAACAGTTCGATGAGGGAGAATTGACATGTCTCGAGCGTTTGGTGACTTTTTTCCACTCGAGGCACGACGATCCATGGCACACACACTTTTCCTAACGCTTCCTTATACAGCATATTGCTTGAAATCAGCGCTCTTTTCATTCATTCACTATGTAGTCGCAGCCCCTCAAGCAAGCGCCGCCTCATGGGTATTTTCACTGCTCGATACTCCTGTGCTTCAAGTTGGGGGCCTTAAGACTAGCGCCGTGACGGCAAGATATGCACAGCAATGATTGTAATCACCAATGAGGTGGCGCTTGCTTGAGGAGCTCTACCACGAGGACATCTTCCCCATACATACCTGGTAAGAGAACGGCTAGGCTAGTGTGCCGACCCAAGACGCGGAGCCTATACTGCAGGACCTCATCCATATCGACATCTTGTTTACGGATATCATTTCTCTAACAAGGTGTCGATAGTTATATGTGTCGCGACCTTTCTACTACATATCCCACTGTCCAACAACTTCAATTAACTCCCGAGGTGACGAGCCATGTGGTCGCACTCACGAGTCATGTCCCATCAAAAGTCATGTCCCATCAAAAGTTTATCAATGTTCCCTTGTGCAGTATAGCGCTGGAATCAGCATGCCTACCATCCGTACGTCCTCATGGTAGAGCTCGCCATCCATTCATTAGTAGCCGGTAACCCCTCGAGCAAACGCCGCATGATCAGTGACTGGCGGTTCGCTGTCACGGCAAGATCACCTGCGGCACTGATCACTGAATTCATATCAACATCGTGTTTGCAGAGCATTATTCGCTTGAACAATATACTCCACGAAAAAGGTTGTCGATAGGTATGCGTATACGGATCCCCTTATATATGTACCTGGTTCAACAAAGTTGACTCCTGAGTCCTGGGACGCGCAGTAAGGCACCGATGCTTCGCACAGCCATTGCGACCCTGATCAAGTACCACATTGATGGCATCATGGAATCACACAGTTTGCATAATAGAAGTCCTCATTCGTAAGCCCTCTCTCATAAACCCAAGTTCCGTTGGACGCTAAACGCTAAGCGACCAGTGTTATATAAATTGGGTTCTGATTTTTGTATTGTCATTTGTACCTTGGCAAACAAGGATAGACTTGTGGCGACCAATGAAAACGACGAGTCGTCATCTATTTGACATCCAGTGTAAGTTCGGGGTTGTGCCGTTGTGAAGTAAGGAATATATCCCTTCATGGGCGCGCGTGAGTAAGCGTCGCATATATTAAAGGTATGTCAGTGGAAGGAAATTATGTAGATCCCTTACTTCTTTCTCTCAGCTTATTGTAAGTCCATTCGCTAGCTCGAGAGTCGTCCTCTCATTTGGGGATCAACCAGAATTCTACTGGCATTTTCGAGCTCACAGTAGTAGGTCTGGACCATCCACCAGTCTGAGAGTCGCCCTCTCAGCCCAGGAAGTAATTGGCTGCCAAATAATAAGAACCGCTCATGTTTTCCAAACTCACCGTAAGTCTATCCACCCACTCCATCCATCCATCTACCAGTTCCAAGTTGTCCTCACCCAACAACAGGCCAGGATACCCTGGCAGCTCCCAATCACCCAAAAAGAAACTAAAACCATCACCTGCTACGATGACCTTGGCAACTCGAAAACCCACGGCCTTGAACAACGATACGTAAGCCCCACCACAGGCGTCTGTCGCAAGCTCGTCGTCCAAGCAGTCAAACCAAGCGCGCGCAATGAAACCCCCATCAAAAACCACACCAACCAAGCCAGCAAACTCGCGATCTGGCTCCTAGCCACCAACCCCGTCCGAGGGTGGATCATCTTCCGCTGGATCGTAATTTGGCTCTTTTTCACGCTCAAATTGCTCTGGAGCGTCATCTGGCTCGTCGCCCAGCTTTTCTCGCCCATCGATCTAGCGGATGATAGCGGTGAAGATACGGAGTTGTATAACACCGGCTACTACAAACCCTACGCGCGGGGCTTCCAGGGCCAATTATGGGCAGCGCGTTCGAGCATGGAGTATTCGTCGCGCGTGGTCGAGGAGGGGGAGGTGGATATCCCGACGCATACGCTTTATCCTCGGTTACTCGTCATTCGCGATAAGACCAAGAATGAATGGGTGCATTGTACGGATCGGGACACGATCATTCGGACGAGGTTTATTGCGATTTCATATCGTGCTGTCGATGCGTTCACACGTGGCCCGGACGAGGAGAAAGAGAAGGCGGTGTTTACAGAAGAAGTGAGGACGGCTGTGCTAGGGCAGGGATTTGATGCATATTGGTTGGATTCGGAGTGTATCGGGGAGACGCCAGCAGAGAAGAATCGTGATTTGTATTGCATGGCTGATGTGTATCGTGGAGCGGAGGTGACGTTGATCATGCTGGGCAAGGCTGGGTCTGTCGAGAAAAACCGGGAGAACGAGTGCTGGAGGGGCTGGGGCGAGCGGGTGTGGACTCTGCCTGAAGCCCTCCTTAGCGCTCGATTGTGCTACAAATTCCGGGATCGGGAAGAAGTCAAACAGCTGTCATTGCACGACCTCGCCAACCTGGCTTATACCAACCGTGACATCGAACAGGCCATCGTCAACGCGTACAGTGGCAAGGATCCGCTTGAGAGGCTGGAGCGCCTGACGCTGTTGAAGTCTGCCATTTGGCGGCGTGGTACAGCAGCTCTACCGATCGTCTCTGACCCTATACCTCCGCCGAAGTTGGACCTGATAGATGAAAAACCTGTCACGTACGGGGGTGCGTACAAGGCAGAGCGGGTATATGCGCTCATGGGCTTCTTCGAGCACCGGATACAGCCCACGCGGGCCGAGGACGATCTTCGTGCTCTCGTGAGGCTGTCGATGGCGAACGACAACGACCGCATTGCTGAGCGCATGGTAGCAATGCTTCCCTCTACCATCACGCCGTCTGCGTGCTGGTACGCAGACGACGATATCTACCGAGCGAACCTGTGGGATATCCTTCCGGAGATCCAGGTTGCTGGAGTGACTGAGAATGGGGCGCTCGTGCTCGATGGATGTCGAGCGGCGGCTATCAGATGGAAGGATTTCCCGGAGGTTGCATTTGGGACGACTGATTCGCTGAGGAGAACCATCATCGGATTCGTGCCTTATCTCTCTTGGCCGTGCTTGATCGTCGGGCTGGGTGTGTTGATGTACACCCGACCCGGAGGGCTCGCGCTGATTATCGTCGGAGTCGTGCTTCTCGTGCTCTCCCCGCGACTCTTCGTGTTCAGTCAATCTGGGCGCATCGTGACGGCGCAACCGTGGTTTATCGGGGTGAAGGGGGTGATAAGCATAGCAGAAGTCGAGAAGCACTTGTATGGAGGAGCGAGAGGCCACTTCCCGAGGATGTACTTCACGCCGAGCGGGTCACTGTTCTCGATCCCAGAACAAGGCTCGGAGCGGGGAGGGTCGTTGAAACAGTACGAGAATGCGAAGTTCGTGGAGAGTGGACCGGGGACGGGACACATGTACACGCTTATTGACACGTACTCGTCGACGATGTACTATTTCCGGGCATTGCGTGCGCCGACGGTGTGTATCTTCGCAGGACGGGAGGGAGGGCTTGGGCGGTTTGTGCTGTGTTCGGAGCGGTGTGACATCAACGAGCTGCACAAGGAGAGCGTGCTGAGGATGCCGACGGAGATCAGCCAGAAGATGGAGTTGTGTGGTTGGGTTGCTCTTGGATGATTATTAGCTGTTGATGTATTTGCCACTCGTTGCTTATTACAATCCCACTCTTTTTCATCCCTACCAACGTCGAACGCCGGTGACGAGGCTGTTCCAGAGCGCTGATCACCTGCTTAGTAGCTGTGCCACTGCTCTGGCCCATATATCATACAACTTCAAGCACTGGCGCAACTCACTCCCAACCGCGACAATGCCACCTGTCGTTCCAAGGAAAGCCCGCAAAATAGGTCGCGCTCTTAAATCAGCTGCACGTTTCCCGGGCCGTGGTAGCGGCAGGAGCAACTTCTCGCCGTCGCCAGGCGAGCTCCCCATCGTCTTTCTCCGGGTCCAAGTCCAAGGCTGTCGTGGCCTTGCCAGAGCCAGAAACAGTGCAAGCTCCAAAGACAGCGACCTCAATCCGTTAGTTATAAGCGCCCATCTCCCTCACTGTCATTTGACCGCCTGTCGCACAGCTTGGTCGTCGTATCCCTCCTCAACAACAGACACCATACACCAGTTCTCAAACGTAC
The DNA here is from genome assembly GCA_029603245.1 of Rhizopogon salebrosus TDB-379. NCBI lineage: Eukaryota > Fungi > Basidiomycota > Agaricomycetes > Boletales > Rhizopogonaceae > Rhizopogon > Rhizopogon salebrosus. The sequence goes on from MU837759.1 coordinate 4,265, forward strand.
TCCAAACCCAGTCTACCCGGCTAAAGATGCTACCTTTGATTTTCCCATTTATCTTTCCCTGGCTGATAAGATAGGCTCTGTCGAACTCGTCGTCTGGGACAGAGATACCCTGAAACTGAAGAAGGAATATGTCGGCGAGGTAGCATTGACTCTCGAGTCCTGGTTCAGAGACGGCGACCCGGACGCCCTTGCAAGTCGCCTCCCTTTCTCAGCAGAAGCCAACAAGGTTCGTTTCGTCGTTATTCATGGAATTGACTATTCATACCCAGCTCTAGCCGCGCTCTGTGAACCTCGTATCCACCCGCGCACACACCCACGCGTCAGGCGTGGCAATTGTCAAGCTCGGTTTCATCGCGCCGTCTCATGCACGAGCGACAGCCGACTTCGAGCGAGTATTCGAAGAGCTCGTTAAGCGATCCCGACCGAGTCTCGTCTCTGCCCCTCCAGTACATCTCCTCCTCCCTTGATCAATTAACTTACTTACTGCTAACAGACAGAAGGCATCGGCACCCTGCGTTCCCACCTCAGCAGCCCAGGATACGAAGACGACGGTGGAATCAGCTCAGATGAGGAAGACCAAGACGACGACGACGCTCCAGAGGAAGGGGAAGAAGACGATGAAGATCTCATTCCCCATCTCAGTCGCCTTTACACTTCCCCATCCCGTTTACTTGATCAGTCCCCAGAGCAAGAAACCGCGCGCCCAGCAGAGACACTCTTCGACCTTCCTCCGCCTACTCAAGCCCAGCCAGAGGAACGGGAACCTCAAACTGCGCCTTCTCTTACGGTGACAACTACGATCACACCCACCGCGACTGCCGCTGGCTCAACTTCAAGAAGCAGACTCCCAAAACTCTTCCCTCGGCGACCCCACCTCGTCTCCCCACCCTATGACATGCACGCGCCTCCCCCTGCAGACCTTGCGCACCGACGAAGCTCAAGCGCCAGTGCCATCCTCCCCATCTCCATCTCTCCCGTCTCGCCCGGCCCGCCAAGTCCTATTCCCTTAACGCCCGCGCCCAAAAAGCGGTTCCGCAAATCATGGTCGAATAAGAAGGCAGACTACAATTTCTCGACTGCTCAATCGAACGATATCGTCGGGATCGTGATGCTCGAGATCCAAGGGGCGAGTGATTTGCCTAGGTTGAAGAATAGTACGCCTTTCTTCATCCCATTTTACCGTCCATCATGCTGAAATCGCACAGTCATCCGCACAGGCTTCGACATGGACCCATTCGTGGTCGTCTCATTCTCCAAAAAGATCTTTCGCACACGCATCATCCGGCACTCTCTAAACCCCACTTGGGACGAGAAACTGCTCTTCCACGTGCGGCGGTACGAGACTTCCTTCAAGGTACAGCTCACGGTGTTGGATTGGGATAAGTTGTCGAGTAATGATCATGTGGGCGATGCGTGGTTGGATGTGGGGGAGTTGGTCAGGGGCGCGGCGCAGCCTGATCCGAGGACGGGATTGTATAAGGATGCGTGCGTGCCTTTGGAAGGGAGCATTGGGGGTGATGAGGGTGAAGAGATGAGGCAGTTTTGTTTCCCACTGACGACAGCCAAAGGCATGCCTTGGGAGGCCAAACATAATCCCACGATTTCATTCCGGTGCGTTTCCGTTTTAGTTTCAGTTGTCACCTCATTCGTCAACTCCTTTTCAGAGCAAAGTTCCAGCCCTACGCAGAGCTTCGTCAGCGGTTCTGGGCGCAGTATCTCAAACAATACGATACAGACGACACAAGCACCTTCTCGCATGTCGAGCTCACATCTATGCTCGATTCGCTCGGATCGACTCTCAGCGCGCAGACCATAGACACCTTCTTTACCCGGCACCGTAAACGCCCCGCAGAAGACGAGCTCACGTTCGAAGAAACCATTCAATGTTTAGAAACAGAGCTCGGCCGACCAACAAGCGAGAAAAAGCGGATCAACACAATGGACAGCTTCATAGACACCAGTGCCTCCCCATCCGCTTCAGAATCCGTCACGCCTCGCGAGGAACTCGGCTGGCGACCTTTCTTAGGCGGGTTAGATTTCTCTGGTCCACCGCTGAGCACGATGCTGGGCGAGGAATCGCCTACGGATTTAATGATGCAGTCGCATTCGCAGACGCACTTTTTTACGGAACCGAATGAGAGGCCTTTGGTTAGTGTTGCTGAGCCGTTGGAGGTGGCGGTGGCGTCTACGCCTGGTGGCGGATCTGCTTCTTCATCGCCATCGCTATTTACGCCCAACAATGCACAGCCCTCCTCCACCAGCACCAGCACCAGCACCGGCACCTCAACTTCAGGCTCAAGCTCCGAACCCGACGCCCAAGCCTTCGAACGCGTGATCAACATCAAGAACTGCCCGCTATGCCACCGCCCACGCCTAAACTCGAAGGCAGAAATGGACATCATCACGCACCTTGCTATATGCGCGAGTCAGGATTGGGCGAAAGTGGACAGGATCGTGGTGGGTAATTTCGTGACTGCTAGTCAGGCGCAGAGGAAGTGGTATACGAAGGTCATTTCAAAGGTCTCGAATGGGAATTATAGGATTGGAGCGGTGAGTGCCTTTTGCTTTTGGCGGGTAGGGTGGTGCTGATGATGCGTCTGCGTTGCGTTTTTACTTAGAACTCTGCGAATATCATCGTGCAGAACCGGATGACGGGTCAGCTGGAAGAGGAGAAAATGCAGGTGTACGTTCGGCTTGGGATTCGTTTACTTTACAAGGGTGCTAGAGGGAGGATGGAGGGTGCACGAGGTCCGTATCATTCCCCCGTACCATGCACATGTCCTTAATCTATTCTACTTAGCTCGCCGTCTCCTCAAGTCATTATCCATCAAACAAGGCCTCAAATACGACTCCCCAGAATCCGCTCGCGACATCCCGAGTTTCATCCATTTCCATGGTCTCAAAGTAGACGAGATCCTAGAACCAATCAGTTCTTTCAGTACGTCTCTTCCCTCATCTGCTTTACCTTCACTTCACTCCCGTCTTAGAAACCTTCAACGATTTCTTCTACCGCAAACTAAAGCCATCCGCCCGACCAGTCGAAAGCCCCGACGACCCCCGCCGTCTAGTCAGCGCAGCAGACTGCCGTCTCATGGTATTCGAGACCGTCTCCGAAGCCACAAAACTCTGGATCAAGGGCCGCGAGTTCGGCGTTGCGAGACTGTTGGGGGACGTGTACCGAGATGAAGCGGAGAAATATGTCGGTGGGGCATTGGCAATTTTTAGGCTTGCACCGCAGGATTATCATCGGTTCCATGTTCCTGTGGATGGGAGGATTGGAGAGATGAGGGATGTGAAGGGGGAGTATTATACTGTCAATGTGGGTGTTTTTTTTGTATGCTTGGTTTGGGGTTGGGTTGTGACTGATGTGATGTGTTTTTTTTTTTAGCCTCAGGCGATTCGGAGTGCATTGGACGTGTTTGGGGAGAACGTCAGGAAGATCGTACCCATTGACAGTCCGCAGTTTGGACGCGTCATGGTGGTTTGCGTTGGTGCTATGATGGTGGGGAGCATCAAGACGACCGTTGAAGAGGGACAGAATGTCAAGCGCGGTCAGGAACTTGGATATTTCGCGTTTGGTGGGTGTCCTAGCATTTTTATTTGTTGTGTATTTTTATGCAAGTGAACACAGGCGGCTCCACGATCGTCGTTTTGTTCGAACGGGGAGCGGTGGAGTGGGACGAGGATCTGGTGGTTAATGGGAGAGCCTGTCTAGAGACGTTGGTGAGGGCGGGGATGGGGATTGGGACGTGCAGACGCAATGGATACGGATACCAGAAATCATGAGTGGGCCTAACGGGTATGACATTGGATAATTTAATGCGTACATGGACACGATGACAGAAGCATTTTTGTGGAAATACCCTACATACTTACATCATTAGCCTATAATCGATATCTTATGGGTTGTATTGCTATCAGGTCTTACTCGCGATAAAGAAGAGAATTTGGGTTACGTACTAATAGTTGCAAGATATCGCGAAGTGAAAACCACATTGCTCATACATACCATGCTCTCCCTACACCGATATGACCGAAAACCTCAAGTCAATCACGACAGACGAGGCGGCGGCGGCGTTTTTTGAGCGACTTTCAACATATTCTACTCGCATTACAGCCTACCACCCATCGGGGGTTACCCCAACTCGTGGTTTTGCCTGTGTACTCAAATGCTAAACTGCTAATAGTATACATGAATAGTGAGGGGGATGAGCTGTAACGCCGCACATCAAGGGAGCGGGTGGTAATTGAGATAACTGGAATGTCCTATTTTGGCTATGTTTTGGGTGGTAGTACTCGCCGGGAATTCACAATCAGATACGGTCAGAAGGTCAAGCACCACCAGTTACAACAGTTGTTGCACAAATTAGCACTGCTAATCACAATGACTTGGTGCACAATTATGACACTATCGACTGCAACTGGGAGGTGCTACTGGGGGAGTGGGAGGGACATCACCTTGGAACCGTTGGTATTTCGTTCACCAATCTTGCCTTGTCAGGGTCAACAGGCCGAAAGACAGGATTAAGCACATTCTGAGACTGGGACATGGCCGTAGCACCTCCAGCACAGAGTAAACAACTCGCTAGATGTGATCACTCACCTCCTGAATGTGATACATGGCACGGAGGTGGCACATCCATCATCCGGTAAGCAGCTCAAAAGAGGTGATCATGCACATGCTGGGGGTCACCGTGGCGCCATCAGTGTGGTAAGCAGCTCAAGAGACGAGAAATTGCGCACGAGCTAAGAGTGGGTGGGTTATGGTCATAGTACCGTCAGCACTAGGCTAAGCAGTCCAAAAGATCACACACTTTCTGAGAGTACAACACGACTGTGGCACCTTCAGCATTTGGTAAGTAGTCTAGAAAATAATCGCGCACTTCCTGAGAGTCGGACATGAACGTGTAAGGATGATGCTGGCTTCACGTGCAGCCACACGATGATAGAGTTCGAGGGGGAAGAGTGATGATCACTCCAGATGAAAGGATGATGGTCAAGAATGACACTTTGACTGTAATCGATAACGTTCGGACCTGAGAATGCAAGTCAAGGCGAATGGATTCTGACAACCTAAAAGGAAAGTACATGTTGGCTTGAATACGTAGAAGGCCGTAGCCTAAACAAGTGGCGAGAGAGACGAGACAAAGACGAGCAGTGGCATACAGTGAGTCAGAAGTAATGATGACGATACGAGACAAAGAGGCTCGTGGCCTGTACAAGGTGAGATGGTGAAAGTGTGAAATGTGAAAACGTGAATAGATCGTATGGTAGTCTAGAACGATAAGGAAACGCGTTGAGTGCGAGGGACTGGTGCTTGGTGTGTTTCTAAGGTGGTTCGGGGCGTAAAGGAATAGGGTTGCTTACAAACGTAGTGGCTTTAGCATTTGATAATCAGTTCAGAAGACTAGCACACACTTTCTGAGATAGAACATGCCCGTAGTGCTTTCGTCATTGAGTAAGCAACTCAAAAATTGCCGTCACGCACCCGCTGATAGCAGGATGTAACGGTCGTACCATCAGTATCGAGTAAGCAGCCTAAAACGCAATCACACACATTATGAAGCCAGGACACCACCGTGGCACCGTCAGCCTTGGGCAACAAACTCAAAAGAAACTTAGCTATGGCAGCTTTAGCATTGAATAAGCAGCTCGAAAAGGGTCTCACATATGGCCTGGGAGCGGGCGTCACTATCAGTACTCAGTCAGCAGCTCAAAAGAGGAGACCACGTACAACCTGATAGGAATTAGCGTGGTGGTCAGTATGGGTGAGGAGCTCGAAATGGGATTACACACAGAAGACTGAGAGCGGAGCATGGCCGGACGCCATCAATATCAGGTAGGGAGCTCAGAAGATAAGACCACGTGTGGCCTGAGACGAGACATAACCGTGGCGCATAATCAGCATCGAGCAAAAATTCAAAGGACGAGGCCACCCACCATCTGACAGCGGGACGTGGCGGTTGTACTGTCAACTTAGGGCAAGTAGCCCAAAGGCAAGACCACGCACCCTCTAACCATGGAACATGACCGGTATCGTGAACTTAGGGTAATCAGCTCTAAGACGAGATCACGCACAAGCTGAGTGTGGGAATCAGGCCATGGTGCCGTCAGCATAAACTAAGGGGCTCCAAAGACGAGATCACGCACTCGCTGAGGGTGGGACATGACCGTCAGCGGGGGTAAGCAACTTAAATGACTGGGTTGCGCACCGCCTGAGAGCGGGACATAGCGGTGGTATCTTCAGTACCGAGTAAGGAGCCTCAAAAATCAATATTACGCACATACTGAGGACGGGACATGGTCACGACACGTCAGCATCTGCTAATCAGCTCAGAATACGGGGTCACGCACTCTCTGAGAAGAAGACGTAGCAGCTGCACTGTCAGCTTCACTTAAGCAGCTGCGAGATCACGCACTGGCTGTATGACCATGCCACCGTTAGGATTAAGAAAGCGGCTCGGCAGACATGGATCACGCACAATCTGAGAGTGGCAGATACATGAAATTTTCACCTTAGAATTGCTAGTGAAGTTCGACATTACACGTACATTTTGCTGGACATGAAGGTTGCGGATGAGGCGCATTTCTGTGTCAGTCCCATGATTGGATCCAATCTGAAAGCCTTGAGTAGCCTGTCTATGTTCAATACTGCCCTTCACTTTGCGCGGTCCACGGGTGACCGAGACTTGAAACCGTCGCTTGCAGCCCCGACTTTCGGTAGTCAGGCACCGTCAGATCTAGTAGAGAAATACACCAACCAATCAAACGAGCAATTGGCCTGCCGTCGAATAGAGGGACTAATGGTCCCAACGTCAAAATAGTTCGGAGTTCCACAGAGATAACACTGATGTTGTGCAGCCATGGATATCGAGTTCTGCTTAATAATAACCCTCATGACAATCTTTGTGCCCGCTTCAAGTGTCGACCATCCGCGACTTGTCAGTTGGGTAGTTTGAGGGCCTTCATCAATGCACAGATCGTACTGTCTTGTTTCCATATAACGTTTCTGAATTCGAGCTTCAATTGATTCGCGTTCAAACAGAACTTCAAGCATCTTGTTGAGTTGCTAAATGGAGTTGGGTGAGCAAGCCTTCTTGAGACACACATTTAATCTGGCGAGGCGGACCTGAAATGAGGCGCAGTGATCCACCAGTATTTGATGTTCGTGTCCTGTAGCGTCTACAAGTGTTACACAGCCAAGCGTAACAGTTCTGGGTAAATGCGCTGTAGTTGCTGCGATGAATGGCCTCTGACGACCTGTCTCCCGTGTCTGTAAAATCGTCAGCACTTCGTGCACGTTACGTTGATTTTGCATTTCGGACGACCACTATGCAAGCGGAGCAGTGAGTGGAAGCACATCGTATACAGAAAGTGGAACTCAACCAAACACTCCAACAGGCAACGATCGATTTTGCTGGAGCATGCTGCTATGGCTTGTGTGATGGATGCGTATCCAAGACGTCGTTTACGCAACTTTGTCAGTTGGTCTGAGGTCTCTTGCAATACACTGATGTGCCACCCCGGCGTCAGGTAAATGAAAGCACGCATCCACAGTGGCGTACCGAATTAAGACATTTCTCCGTGATTTTTCAAGAGGATCACGGGCAATTGGTGCATTCAATATATGGCAGGTTAGTTGGTGAAGACGCAACGTTAAGGCGTTTAGGTCGGCCTTGTTCTGAACATTTGTCTGTGGTGACGGTGTTAATTGAGGGGTACTCCTGATCACAATAAACTCACATCTATTGCTTGAAGGACTGTCAATAATCCGCCAATAGCAGCCTTCATTGGAGCACCGGCAATTGGAATTGCCTCTACGGCGGCCTGTACCACGGGTAAAGATACTTGAGCTATGTCGAAAGCTTCGCTGAAAGCCCGTGAGGACCCAGTGGAAGAGACAACGAGGCCTGAGTTACTGCTCGCGGACACGAAGTGCCCAGGTTGTGCGCTAGGGATGCCTGCAGGGACAGAGCAATCGCCCTCAGCACGGCGAGTGACTGGCAAATTGCTTTGTGACCCTCCGCTCTTTGTAGTAGAACGCATCACACGAAGTACGATGAACTTGGGTAAAACTTTGTCCCACGGAAAGTGCATTTCGACTTGAATCTTGCCAGTGAATGTCACAGAGGAGGGGTGGAAGATGGTTGAGACAGACAAGTTGATTGAACAATATGACTTCTTGCTGTGTTGACACGATTCACCTCGATTTACAGCCTCTGAGCGCCCCGAGTTGTACGGTTGTTCAGGTGGGCCAAGTGCGGGGCAAAAAAGGAACTCAACCACCATGTATCTCGTTTCCTTCAGGCTTGACATTTATCACGAGCCAACATGTCAATCATTGTTCTGCCAGGAGCCATTCGTGATAAATTCCGATCATATGAGCCTACTGGGCAGTGGGCACAGCCCTACGCCCGCAGTACCAAATTTCTACATAAGGCTGTACGCTAAACATAGCTCTGAGCGTTGACATATATCTAGCGGCATGATCCTTCAGCTCTCCATCTTCTCCATTACTGACACCCTTCAAAGCATCAAACATGGTGAGTTCCATTCGCCGTCTTTCTCCTAAGCGCTCTCCAACTGGTCAAACTCAGAATCACCACAATATACTCGAAAGTCGTCGTGAGGCACTTGAAGAACGTCGTGAGGCATTTGGGGATCGCCGTGGGGGGCGCGAGGAACGTCGATTTGACCGCCATGAAGATCGCGAAGAGCGTCGATTTGACCGCCATGAAGATCACGAAGAGCGTCGATTTGACCGCCGCGAAGAGCATCATCGTCCACACCTCCACGATCAAGATCAGCCCCACTACGCTCCTCCATCTGGAGCACCACCTGGAGCACCATCTGGAGGGTATAGCAGGGCGGATTTCGTCTCAGATGATGAATTCAAGAGGATGATGCGTAACGGGGAGTTCGAAAAGCCGCGCAGAGGAGCTGAGATCGGCCCTGAGGACCATGGAGAATGGGATCAATCGAGGTGAGTTCGTGTCATTTGGATGTATCAAAATCTTATGGACGATTCTGCTAGTCGACCACCTCCGAATGCTGGTTACCAGCCCTCGTATCAGCAGCAGCCGAACCAGGCGCACCAGCGATACCCTGAACCACCTCTGCCCCCCATCCCCAATGAACAACGCCCGCCTGGTTACGGTTACGAGAGCGGCGCGTATTCTCAGCCTTCTCACAACAACTATTCTGTACCCGAAGCACTTGGGCCGGGTCATGGAGGCAGCGCATACGCACCCCCTGCCGGTGCTCCTGGTTATTCGAGTCATGCGCCCGCGGGGGGTTTCTCTGCGCCTCCTCAAGTTAGACCTTCCTATGGAAATGACGCCTCTCAAACTCAAGAAGGATCAGGTCGAGGCGCTGCAAGTGATTATTACAATGGGCCGCCGCCAGGTATGAACGAACCGTCAAGTGCTATCATTCCTTTTTGATTAATGGAGAAATAGGACAACAAGGACAACAAGGACATCCATACTCTCACCTCCCAGATATCGCAGCCGCTCATAGCGATTCCGCTAACCCAGCTCTCTATCAGCAGTATCACGAGGCCGCACAAGGCTTACACGAGAACTACCAAGCCCAGCAACCTCACCCATCAGGCGAATTCGACGAAGAGAAGTACAATTCTCATTTCGCTGCTCACGCCCAGGCCTATGGGTATGTTCTTGTCAGTGACTGATTCAAGTCGAACTGAATTGATAACGGTTCCCGCAGTGCCAATCCTGATGGCAGGCCAATGGGAAATGATGACATAGGTGCAGCTGCCGCTGTTGAAGCGATGAAAATTACAGCCGCAAATAATCAGCAGTCGAATGTGCGGCCGCAGCAGGGAGGCAACAGACCGCAAGGTGGATTCCAGGCTGCCACAAATACTCCTCAGGAAAGACCATCTAGTGCTCAGCAGAGCGGGAGGCCGAGTAGCGGAAAGCCTCAAAGGCGACCGCAGAACGCAGAGGATTCTGGGTCTGGATCTGGATCGGAGGACGAGGGACCGGCTGCTAAACCACAGGCTCCCGCAGGAGGCGGTAGCCCACAGGACAAGATCGTAAGTTCCTCCGCCATTGGAATGGGTCTGTACTTGATACACGAAATATTGCAGGTTGCCCTGGCGATGGCTCAGGCAGGCAAGCTTTTCGACAAGAAGGGTGGAGGGGATAACCAAGGAAAGGCACAAGGCGAGTTTATCGTTTTTCAATCGATATTAAGTGGCTTGCACTGACATATTTCCTATAGCCATGCAGACGGCTGCAGCGACTGCAATGCGTATGATGGGGGAATACAAGACAACGGGTAAGGTGAACATGCAGCCAGGGGAGATGCAGAAACTGATGGGACTTGCAATGTCGCTGTTCTAATGTAAAATATACGGCGCGATGTTGACACGGATGTACTTGGTCTTGAGCTCGCAATTTGTGTAATCCTATCAATTGCTATGTGTCCGTTCTCTTTGCGCTTTGTGGTTATGAATGGAGGAGTTGGAGGCATCGAAATGGAAGTTGTGACATTTCCTACCCTTCGTTCCCCCCTCGACTTTGGAATGTAGGATGAGCGTGTTGTATGCCGCTACGACCATACTCCTGTAATTGGTGGAAATAAAAATGAAGATCGTGGTAACGACGACCGGTGACACACTAGCGCGCGAGAGTATCATCTCCTGACTGCATTCCTAACTGGAAAATGGACAGAACACGATTCCAACACGGCTTTTTGGAGGAGAGCTGCTACTGGTAAATGCGAACATGGCAGATGATTTTGCCTGTTACTAGACAAGGGAGGCTCGAAGACAAATAAAGAGCATAGACATTGAATAGGACTCTTAATACTTGATCAGCCCACAATTTTGCATCGCCAAATGAAGGACGAATGCACATCTTTCATTTCGCAATGCAGCATGGCAGGACAACGTCATGATTCTTTTCGAAGAATCTCTTGCCTTGATCGCATTTAATCTGGGATATAACAATACCGCCCGTTTTTCAGCAGATGATCACTGTCGAGAATTTACTATTTAAGACTCGGGAGCCTCACCAGGCCTGTAGGATCTGGGCGTACTAATCCTGGTGTGCCCTGCGTGTCAAACACCATTCCATAAACACAGGCATGACGTTCCCGACGGGAACTGGGCAATTGTATCTTCGTTTGTCTGATACATCCCCGCTCCCAAACGTATATTCGGTAGCAGGCGACTTCTTCCCCCGTGAAAGCCAGCCTAGTATCATAAGCTTGGTACCGTGGCAACATGGCAAGAGATGTGGTGAGGAAGAATAAGGTGTTGGACTCCGATACAAACGACGATGAGGACTCAGACGGGCACGTGACAAAATAGCTTATATAATCACGCTCATTGCTTGGACAATTTTCGTAGTTTGTACAGTACTTGGGAAATGCCGCCTGGCGTCGGCGTTAACCTTGC
>MU837773.1:0-29458 GCA_029603245.1 Rhizopogon salebrosus TDB-379
TGACACTTAGCGTAATATTCTCGGACGCTAAGGATGAGACGTGGTCCCAGCACAAACATTTGCACGAGTGTGGCAAGTTCAAGAACGGCATTATACGTTACAGCTCCCAAGGAAGACGAGTCCTATAAAAATAATCATAATTAGGAATGATCAAATGCACATGTGAGTAATAAATTGGCGTACAAATATTCTCGAAGCCAGCGAACTGAGAGTGAGACAAGAAACAACACTAAAACTATCATGTGTGGAACTTCAGCTTCAGTGGGAAAATATATCACATTGAAATTACGAGCTCACACAGCAAAGTAAAGCACGTGTGTTTTGATTAACAACGTGAAGCCGTCCCTGACAGTCAATCCTGTCGATGACCGTCGCAGTTCATGAAAGTGCTTTACAACAATCCAGACAGCAAGAGACAAGGCAAGGACCTCCCATACAGTGACGAGTATCCAAGTCTCTGCAATTAGAAGTTCGGCATTACCCTCAATAGTATCATCGCACTCATAAGTGCCAGAGAGAACGAGTTCCTCTGGTATTAGGTCCAATGAGTTGAAGTCCTTCATCGAATATAAGAGCTTACCCCCTAAAACACGGCTGCTCATTTCTCCGATGAGAACTCCACAGGCAATTGTGACACCCAAGAAGATTACGACGAGACAGAAGAGGATCTTCCTGGATCGCTGGTACATTGCATGTAACCGAGTGATCATAATGACTTGCATGATATTTCAGTCGTGTCAATACAGAGATGCTGCAATTAAGCAACTCACTACCCAACATCGTCACTGCAATGTAGTTCATCCACGACAATGCGAGGTAAAAAATAGTGCCTAAAGCACAGTCAATGACGAGTCCCAGGGAGACTAAGTGCTCATCAAGCTCACATCTTATCTCAGTCATTACATTGAGCCAACGACAAGCTAGTCCAGGATTCCACTCACCCCTATTTAGGAGTGAGTTAGCTGGAGTGGAGTGGCAGGTGCGAAATACTCACCACATCTGGCACGGAGACTGTCTGTAGACTTGCTGCGTACCGCTAGTCAGAAAGATAGATGCGCAGTTGTGGAGAGCGTACACAATATGTTGATACTTGTGAGGGAGGCTTATTAGCACGGGTCGACTTGTTTGCGTGCAAACATACGCGGAGTACAACATTCCGACATAGCGCACCTAATATTTTGAAGTCAGTACGGCGCAATAACACAGGGAACTTACGCACACTGAGATATAGAACAGTCATGAGGGACCAGCGTCTCCTCTGCTGCAGATTAACACGGTGATCTCCTGATATGTGACTCTCAGGCTGCTCACCCAAATCTGTTCGAACTATAGAACCTTCGTAGTGAGATGATTGCTCTGATAATGGCATCAGCCTACCTCTCGCCCGAATGTCAGTGCTGGAGAAATATGAACATCAGTAATCACATCAATGAGTACTATCTTGCGCACCCCAATCATACACCACCGCAGAAGAGGCTGCGACTGCGAAACACAGTTAAAGATGAAGTGAGATACGTTAACATCATTACACGAACCCGTAAGATAGCTGGAAACACGCCACAGATTGACTAGCGGCCACAAACTGGGATCATTTGAGACTATGGTCATATTCTGCAGTTGGTGTCACTGCGTGGTGACCTTATTCGACCTATGGCGAGGTGTCGAGTCACAATAGTATATATACTGCCATCCAGTGTTTTCAAGTGTAACCGAAATAGGTAACTAGGTAAGTATGAGGTGGATGAATTTCCGTTCCCGAGGAGACCAACTGCAGTAGGCATGATAAGACCACTGGGGGATGGTCCTGAAGTAAAGCCTCGAATTGGGATTTGAGACGATATGAAAAGTACCGCGGACCTGAATTTTGCTGTCCAGCCGGCTTGAATAACATGACAAAACATCTAGATTTGTGCGGTGCAATCGGCACCCCAGAGAAGTCGGCACTTTCACAAAACTCATGTTTCTACCTACTTCCACACAAAACTCTCAACATAGACATCATTCTCTATCTACTACGACTCGTTGCGAGGCTGAACGTTGATTATTGAAGCAGAATTGAGAGAGATAATTGATTTCTCCTAGTCTGGGGATGCCGATTGCACCGGAAGGGATTGTACTCGGAAGCATCAGCGCTCAGGGGCTACATGTGATCATTGCTGATCCGATCAGACATCATTTACTAGTACGTACTAGTAGTGGGTCGCCACAATTGAAGTTCTGCATGATTGTTGCTGGCATAATGTTGCTGTACTCCCACCAGTTGTCATATCGAGATCAAAGGACTTGAATCCAAGTATTTTTGAACGAGATTAGTATCTCGCCACCATTTAATTGTTGCAGTTGCTCCGCATCCTTCTCAGGCTGACATCCAACAACTGCGTCAGTTAAATATGGCATCCGAATTTCTCTCATTTCCGGTCTTCGCTATTATACTGCTCGCTTGCCGTTCGTATTTAAATCATTATCCGCACTTCTCCAACTTGATTGAAAATATCCCAGTAAGAGCAGCAAGCGTCGGCAATCAGTGCTGTATACAACCTGTGTTCAGGTACCAAACGACGACTACATTTTAGAATTAAGCAACTATGATTCTGATCATTCTGATGCGATCAGACATCGCCGATATTCAGGGCGTGGCCCGCATGTCAGCACAGGTCCTCGCTGGATAGCTCAGCCTGGAACGATGTCGGTGTACTACTCCTAGCAATTGCCATGGATAAAAGGACTCAAATTCAAAGTATCTTTGCACAAGATTGGTGACATCTGTACATCCTATCCTTCACTACCGTTGTGTACCTGCTCTCTTACCCCGAATTTGTGCATCCCTCTGTCCAACAGACCCTGATCGGCTCATTCATCCATAGATATGCCATTCAAAGTCCTCTCATTCCCGGTCGTACTCCTCGTTTGTTGTTCGTATTTAAATTATCTTCCACACATCTTCCACTTGATTGAAACATTCTCAGTTTCCCTCCTTGCATGTGCAAGCCCAATCCCCGCCGCTCTTCCACCCAGCGCTTTTGGCAGGGATAATGTCGTTGCGGTAGGTGGACTTCTTCGTGGATTTTGTGCACTATTGAACAAGAGCCCATGCAGCGCGGGGTAGGAGGCGTGCCTTATGATGCACCTCCGCAGCCGGTCCGATAAGTCGACCGAGAGACTTGCTCGTCACTACATTTTTTCGTTGTTTCAAGTTTCGTTCACTATCCGTTCTATTTATGTACCGCAGCTTCAATTTTTATCACGAGCACCAATTGTAGCACTGGGCATGGAAGCCAGAGGTCATCCTTCTTTGATGGCTTTGAATCATGCAAGAAACAGGAGTATACTGCTTCTTAGCCTAAAGTTTGTGAACTCACAAGCAGAAAGAGGCCGCGTCAGTCCATGCTTGAAGAAGATACAGCTGACCGGGTAAACAATGAGTGCTGAGCGCTGGACTGAAAAAACAATAATTTCTGGTTCGTGAAGAAACAAACACCTTGGGGGTGCCACAGCGTCTACGGTCCATAAAGTACTACTTACTTTGGTCGGCCTACTAGTCCTGGTGGAGTTCGGAATGGCCTGGCGGGTCGAAGAGTTAACATGTATCTCAATATAACGCACCGTTACTACCTACATTGATGGATTTTTGCCATCGGTCACCATACGAGATGCAGAGTGTTCATGTTATATATATCGTGGCTTATATATAGGCATTACTGGATTGGCCGAGGTCAATTGGCCGTGAGACCTGGCAAGTTGCCTGATATAGGCATTCGCCGATTGCGCGATGTAGATGTCCTGAAACGTCTGGAGAATCCAAATGGCACATCTCCCAATCATCGATATCGCGCCGTACGTTGAGGCTAAGCGTGACCTTACGAAATGCAAGGCCACATCAGACGCACTACACAATGCTTGTGTCGAGTACGGGTTCTTCTATCTAGACATTTCGCAGTACATAGACCCCTCAGAGCCTGAGGAGTTGACCCGACTCGCCAGAGAGTTCTTTGCACTACCACAGGAGGAGAAGGATAAGATCCGCCTGGAGAACCAGGACTATGCTAGAGGTATTTCAGTGTGCTAGTCTCATAGCCACAATTCATGGATGTTCAGGATACCAAAGGCTGAAGCAGAATGTGACTAATGGGAAAGCGGATAACCACGAAGCAATCGATCTATACAAGCCTGTAGAGAGCCCGGATAAATCCAAGCCTCTTTGGGGGGAGAATCAATGGCCGGGTATCTTTGGATTCGAGCAGAAATATGCTCAATGGATCGAGAAGATGAAGAAACTTGGCCTGATCGTTATGGAAGCGTGAGTTCCTGCCGAATACTTAGCATTTCTTCCAGACTTGTTCCCTCCCAGGATGTCTGTTGGGCTCGGAATGACAACAGAGGAATGGATGGAGTTACGGGCTCAAGTAGACGATAGCTTTTGGGTGATGCGGATTATCGGTGAGCATTATGACTCAAGCTAATACAGTTGGCAGTACTTAACTATACGAAAGGATATCCTCCACTTCCAAACGACCACGATGGCTTCTCCTGCGGAGCACACAAGTGAGGCAACTGGTTGATTTCATTATATCCAGATGTACTGATGCGTAGACAGGGATTACGGCTGCCTAACGTGAGCCACGAGTAAAAGCTCAGCAATGTCCCTGACGTCGACTATCTAAGTTTCCTACATGCTGATCCCACCCGAAGTGCCCTACAAGTGTTCTTGCGACAGTCCGGCTCTACTGTACCAGATATGGACGGCCTGCCGGCAGAGCATGGTACAGAAGAAGGGATTTGGATAAACGCGGATCCTGTTCCCAATTGTGTCGTCTGTAACATTGGCGAGAGTATGCTGTGGTCGTTCCAAGCGTCATTTCGAGCTAATGCAAACCATTTTCAGTGTGGGAGATCTGGACAAGCGGATTATACAAAAGCACGCTACACAGAGTGGTCCACAGAGGATCGAATTATCGGTAGGTGTTGTGCAGTGGTTGGTCAGGCCATGTCTAATCCATTTGAGTAGTGTTTCGTGCGAACCTGCTGTGCTCTATAGTATATTCGTTGTCTAATATGTTGACAGGATTCCATTCTTCTTCGAGCCTAACTTCACTGCGAATGTCGCCCCACTTCCAGCAGCTCTGCGCCTTTTACGCTCTCTTGGAAACGAATCATCTTCAGAGGACGGAAAGGCACACCAACCTGTTGTATATGGCGATTTTTTGCTGAGGAAAGTTGGTGGCAATTTTGCAATTGGAGGTAAAGGGAAGTATGACTAGTTACGTTATGAAGAGACTTGAAGTTATTGGTAGTCACGTGAAACTTGCAGTGCAGATGAGCCATGAACACTTTGACTCGATCATACAATCTTCTGATTCTTCATCGATCGTCAGCGAGGTTAGCTGCGCGAGTCCATATATCGGCGCGAACAATGTCCTACGAATCCTCTGTGTCCAGGCTCCCTTCCCAACTCAAAGATCTCGTCGTGAATGCGCAAGTAAATGTCGGAAAGACTGACGCAGACAAGGCTGAAGTAATCAAGTGGATTGAGATGGTTGCAGAAGGAGAGATCGTGAAACCATCTGCTCTTCCAGTGAGTTTTGTGAAGAAATTTGTTTAAATCTTTTAATGAGCCAGTACCGCTGCAGGATCTCGAGACCCAGCTCATACCTCGCACATATATTGTGAACAACTATCTCACAGCAGCAGATGTTGCTTTATACGGAGCTTTACACCCAGTCTTTGTTCGTCTTTATTGCGATACCTTGATGTGCTAAAAGCCCATGAACAGAACCACAGTCGCAACTACAGCCTCCTCAATACCACTCTACTCCTGCACTGACGCGTTACTTCGACCACATTCAAACGCGCCCATCTGTGGTAGCTGCAGCCAAAGCATTGTCTCTGGCGTTTTCTTCGGTTTCCTTCGACCTAGCATCCGCTCCTCCAATTGAGAGGAAAGCTGAAGCACCGAAGAAGAAAGAGAAGACCACGGCCGCAGCGGAGCCTGCCGAACCCACAGCCGCGGCGACAATAAAGAAGGAGAACGCACTAGAAGATAAACCAAAGGAAAAGAAGGAAAGGAAGAAGGATGCAGCTGCTGACAACGGAGGCAAGAAAAAAGAGAAGGCTTCTGCTCCTGCTGCTAGCAAGCCTGTCGCTGAAGATGCCGGTGAACCTGTACCTTCGATGATTGACATGCGGGTCGGTCACATTGTTGATGGTGAGCTGGTTCCTAATCTATCATTTGAACCACTACTCATCAATAATCATGACAGTGAAAAAGCATCCTGAGGCTGACAGTCTGTACATCGAGGTAAGCCAATATCCCCCAAAAGTATCTGTTAGATTGAATACATTTCCCATCAGCAAATAGACCTTGGCGAGGACACTGGCCCACGAACAGTTGTTTCTGGTCTCGTGAACTATATCCCCATCGAAGATATGCGGGATAAGTACCTAGTCTGCATTGTAAGTCAATCTTGACATAGCACATTTATGGGGTTGACTTTTCGTAGTGCAACTTAAAACCTGCGAACATGCGTGGAGTGAAGAGCTTTGCGATGGTTTTAGCTGTAGGTTTATGACTTCGGCTAACGGTGTTATCCTATCTGACTTCGGTCAGGCATCATCAAAAGATGGGAAGGAAGGTGGCGTAGAGCTAATCCAACCTCCACCAGGCTCCAAGCCAGGTGAACGGGTCTATTTTGAGGGCCCTGAGTATGAAAGTGCGAATTTTTTCTGACTTCCCGCTCTGCTTGCTCAGACTGCTTTGATTAGATGCTCAGCCACTGTCCCAAATGAACCCCAAGAAGAAGGTATTTGAGACAATTCAGCCAGGTACGGAAAGCTGTTTTCTTTCTACAGTCTCGAATTTAAGATTGGTTTTCCCTCAGGGTTTACAACATTAGATACGAAGGAGGCAGCATGGATCAACCCGGTTACCAAGTCCATTCACAGAATTCGTACCAAGGACGGCATTTGCGTCGCTCCAAACTTCGTCGGAGCGTCATTATCATAGATAACAAGAGTACAGAGATACGGCCAAGGAAAGCCATGGCTAGGGTCTATCAAGCATATATTCTAGATCACTAAACTGTTTTGCTCCGCGTTTTCTGGTTTCTCTGAATATGACGAGGAATCGGACTGCGCGTCGATGTTCGGGATTGGTCCCGTGAACCAGTGTCTCGCGGAGAAGATCCAAGACCCAGTGGAAAATATAAAGACAGCCATGACAATTACTATTGAATAATCTATCTCGCAATGAGTAAAGGTCTTCCGACTACCAAGGACAACTTACTCATGGTCTGCACATCGGCTATTTGTGTGTATGGAAAGAGCAACATGACAACCATGAATGCTACCCAGATAACACCTATCCAACCGATCGGGAAAGACCATCGACCGAGACAGAATGGTCCTGGCTGTAATTTGTCCCTCCCCGATGTGATGCGACAGTAGATGGGCGTTACATATGAGATATATAGACCTATGACAGACGCCCTTTGAAGCGCAGCATTAACACTGATGACTTGAGAAGGTCAGTCGACGTACGAGGCCAGGGAATTAAACGCTGCAGTGGAAAACGACAATATCCCGCAAATGGCAGAGAGCCCCATCGCAAACCAAACAGCATTCACTGGGGTTTGCGTACGTCGGTTAATGCGTTTCCACCACCGCGAACCAGGAAGAGCATTGTCCCGAGAAAACGCGAAAACGACTCGTGATGCGTCAACGGCTTGTGAGCATCCACAAAAGTACTGTCCGGAAAGTAAATAATTGAACGTGATCATCATCTGTGAACGCACTTTCCTGCAACACTGTGATAGAGCACCAGAGGGCCAAAGCACCTTTCTTCCCCAGGACGTTCAGGTATACTTGACCAAGGGGGAGTGCTAGTTTCGTCTCCAGGATGTCTGAAACCGAGTTGGTGGCATAAGAAGCGGCGATGTAATAGAGCCAGCCTAGGATCTCAGTTGCGGCAACTCCAACCAGAATCGCAATAGGTGCTGCACGTGCAGCTCCGGCGGTTTCCTCAGCGATGTGCGCAGCAGAGTCATCTGAAAAGAAATGGTTGGGTATCGCATGATGAAGAAAATGTTCGCTTTGCCACGTTAACTCACAACCTGTCAATGACCACATTGGCGATGTAAAAGCGAGAATGAAAGCCCAGACATCTGAACACAATCAGGCCCTGCAACGCGTTTGACAACAACACACTCACTATTGCTCCATCCTGTGTTATTCTCGAACTTTGTCCATGCATCCTTCGATGAAACTCTCTGATCGCCGGCGCAAGCGAGCAAGGAGACAATTGCGCCGATCGTTGTAGCCACTTGATATCCTATGAGCCCAAACAAGAACGCGTACTCTTACTTGCCACTTACTGATGACGACCATAATCAGAACAGTCATGCGTGCCAGGACACGAGTCCCGGCTGAGCATAAGAAAGCCTGGGTGAGATGGATACCCTGATTTCGATAGTCTATGAGCAAGAGGGCAAGCTGATATGATGGATGGGTCACTAGACCATCAGTATGCCAAATGTCGCTCCTGATCCCAAGATCACCGCCCCGTCTGTTCCCATTGCTATTGCTGTGGTTATGAGCTCCGTGCTAAAAGGCATACATCAATCCAACAGTTCAGAGGGTGAAATCCTGCACGAACCAACTGAAGTTGATGGAGCAAATTAAGGTGACCTGCCCAGTGATATTACTCCATCCGGTGATCCAAGACGCAAGAGCAGAGCGTTCCTTCGATGCCATTTTTGCTGAGAAATAGTACAACCCAGCACTTGTTCTATCTCGGATGGTTTATAATGGACTCGATGGCATGTTACTGGTGATCGAAGGACTCACGGCATAGATGAAGCCAATTCTGCCATTGACGCAGCAATACACATGACGAATATGCACGGTATGAACCATCCCCAGACCATGGCAAAGTGGCCACCTGAAGAGACCATAAGTTGCGCGCCCTCATACAAGCTTCGAGCTTACCAGAAAGTAACGGGTATGAATATCCAGTCGTGATTCCACATGATACAGCCAAGATGGCCAGTGAGAACGAAATGGTCTCTAAGAGCTGGGGCATAAAGTCAGGCATCCATAAACAAGAACATGAATCGCAATACCGAGAATTCCCGTTTAAACTCGCTCTTGTAACCAAGTTTCCGGAGCAGTACGTTGTCGTCGCGATGAAGATCGGGGAGGTCATTCTGGATAACACTGACGGACTCAGTATTGATGTCGATCTCTTTAGAGTTCGACATAATAGAGGGATTCGTAGAAGTAAGGAAGCCTCAAATGCGGGTTTGAAGTGCATCTCACCCAATATATACTTGGTGGCAAAACTGCCACCTGTTCTTTGGATGAAGAGAATATACCAGGATATTAATTGAAGATAAGGAGACAGGGATCCTGGGATAAAACATGCTCTTATCTCGGTCCGTGAGTTCAGGTATCCAGGGTGTCGCCTCTCGGCAGGTGGGTTAAGGCCCAAGGGGTGCCACGGATGTTTTACGCATGCAGAAACTTTGTCCATAGTTAAGCTTGTGCGAGTGTTACCAAATAAAGCATTGCGTAGAGTAGTTGTTTCTGATTCCGCAATTGGCAGCGCCGGTAAAAGTTGGCTGAACTTGGAAAGATGAGGGGAAAATATCAAAGAGAACAAGAGGGTTTTGACGTGTTCAGTGTTCACCTCGTCACATTAAACCGATCATATGATGTCTATCACATATGTAATGGTATGGGCGCAAACCAAGCCATCCCACGCATCAAAGTAGGGTGCAGACTACTTGGCTACTTCTTTTTCACGGACTTGATACGAATTTGTTCATCACCGATGAAAACCCCCTACGCATTTATTAATATCTATTGGTACTGCATCTATAACTAAAGAAAATGCTCACCTTGCCTTTATACGGTTCGGGTGGGCGCCATTTCCGTATGCTTGCAGCAAAGAGACCAAGCAAGTGCTTGTCTGTGCAGAAGAGTACAATCTTCGTCGGGGAAGGTACTTCTGCCTTGATATGGGCAGGAATTGGCACGTAGACGTTATGAGAATGCCCCAGCTTCATATTGAGCCTCTGGCCATTGCCACCATTTGTCGTTCCTCTCGGATCGTCCTCCAAAGCAGCTCTGTATCCGACACCCACAAGGTATATGGGGACACTGAAACCCTCCGTCATTCCGACGACCGCATTATTTATGAGCGTCCGGGTAAGACCCCACATTGACCGCTGCTTCTTCACCTCCGCATCCTCTACGGCAATCGTGAGGACGTTTTCCTGCGGAAACGCGAGCTTCATGTATGATTCCAGCGGCACGGACGTTGAGCCAAGAGGTCCCTTGACTTCGAGCGAAGTTGGGGATTGGGTGATAGTGACATTGAGCGGAATTGGGATGGGGTTTTTCCCAATATGAGATATGTGCACAGAGGCACGAGCAGAGGTGCTAAATTGTCGTAGAGTTTTGCTCAACGACGCCCGTGGTATCATGGTTTTCTCTTGTTAGACGCTCGTTCTACGAAGAAATTAGCAGTTGAGTAGTCACGTGATCTGTGCACTTTCGCCTCCGAATTCCTGGCCTCCCACTGTCCGCTTGGTGTGCATTAGCTGCAGATTACTTTTCGCTCATCGATTGACTATCCAGCAGTTCTCAATTCTTAAAATGTCGGCAGACCTTTGCCCACCGTATGCGCCTTTTTTCGGCTTTGCAGGCGTTGCCTCAGCTGTAAGTCACCGCAGTTGCAGTGTAGCGTTCAATTCATCGTAACATCCCTCCACAGATGATTTTTAGCAGTACGCTGTTGTTCTGAAAATTTAATTTCTATGTTGTCTGATCTATTTCAATACAGCGGTTGGTGCTGCGTTTGGAACTGCGAAGGCTGGAATTGGCATTGCAGGTCTGGGGACATTCAAGCCTGAACTAATCATGAAGGCGAGTGGTGCCCTCTGACCGGCTCCTTTGACTTCATCTTGCAGGATACAGTCACTAGTACCTGTGGTTATGGCAGGAATCATTGCAGTGTATGGGCTAGTAGTATCGGTTCTCATCGTAGGAAATCGTAAGTCCTCTTCATCTAGTATGTACGTGATAGGGTTGACCGGTTTGTATTGTGCAGTGAATCCGTCGAACTATTCCCTAGCTGCGGGCTTTATTCATCTGGGAGCAGGGATTTCATGTGGCACAACTGGCATTGCTGCGGGTTACGCCATTGGCCATGTTGGCGATTCGGTAAGCATTGAGTCACTCAAAATAGAGGCGTGAACCTTACTGCTGGTTGTAGTTTGTCCGAGCATATGTTCACGAGCAACGAGTATTTGTGGCTATGATTCTCATTCTGATCTTTGCCGAGGTCCTGGGGCTTTACGGGTAAGTCTCGTATGCATAGTCGCCAATGCCTGCTAATATTGTGCACTTTCTCAGTCTCATAGTTGCACTACTGATGAACACGAGGGTCACCGGACTTGTGGATTGCATTTGATCACCCATGTCTTGCTATATACAGTCATTCCCGACATAAATACAGACTCCAACTAGGATCACAGACGAGCTATGTCCCTGTAACTATTGTCTCTCTTTGTGGGTGTGCTTCCAGCCTCCTGTCACCGAAATTCGCAGTTTGTGGATGCCCATTTTCAGTTATTGGATCCTCTACTGCGAGATGAAGATGCTGAAATCACTGAAGACGAACGACGCCGCCTCGGTAGCTTCCTGCTGCGTTCCCTAGAAATTGAGCGTGAAGCGCCTGAATTCGAACTAGAACTATCAGATGAACTAGACCCTGAATCCGAATCTGATTCCGAGTCTGAACTATCTGAAGAAGACCTTGAAGATCTGATGTGCAGTCAGCCAACGTTGATGCAAGACGTGAAGTCTTAATGACCTTCTGGCTTTCTTTCGAGTTCTCCCGTCTTCCTCTTTTGCCTTCCCTTTAGATTCCTCCAGTACCTTACGCTCCAGCTCTTTTGCTTCTAAAATTCGGTTGGCCGTTCCAGTCCTGGGCAACTCCGTCAGTTAAATTCCAACCGACATGGTCGAACGTACTTTCTTCTGAATTCCTCTGGCGTTTCAACTGAAGGCTTCCCCTCAGCCTTCAACTTTGTAAGCAACTTCGGATTTTCTAACATTTCTGTCCTCGAGGGACGCGCCACGTATGGACGCGTGGACTTGCATTCAAATATAAAATGCCCTAAAGTCGATTTAGTGTCCTGTGCATACAATAAAGTCCAGATAACACGCACCTGTACCAAGACACTTCTGGCAAATAGTCGCGGAGCTAGCCCTTGGGTGGTTGTTTGACCGACGGTGAGGTGCGAATTTCGACATTACAGGGCTGACAGTGAGTCAGTACCTCGGTGCACTGGGACGAGCTATGCACACGCGTCGGACTTTGAAACAGACCTAATATTACCTTCAGCCAAATTCGGTACATATTTCGAGTAAGCCATCATGATGCAGAACCGATTTTTGGTCCTGGACAGCCCTTGACAACACCATCGTGAGTTTTCACAGCCCGAGTGATTCCTGTGTCGACAACGACGCAATAACAACGTTTGG
This sequence comes from Rhizopogon salebrosus TDB-379, assembly GCA_029603245.1. Taxonomy (NCBI): domain Eukaryota; kingdom Fungi; phylum Basidiomycota; class Agaricomycetes; order Boletales; family Rhizopogonaceae; genus Rhizopogon; species Rhizopogon salebrosus. Next base: position 12,544 of record MU837773.1, read on the forward strand.
CGCGAGTTTTCTCTATTCTATACACCTGAAACTTGCTAGCACCCATATCGCATGATGACCTCACTCACCCCACAACAGAAAGAAGCCTTAGAAGTGTTTCGCAAGCAAATATTCGAAGAAGAAATCATTCACGAGGGTGATACCATTGGGACGGATGACGCGACCCTTCTGTAAGCCCAGTCTACTACTCGTTCTCGGGGGTTCTAGTTGCTCACCTGGGGTGCTGTGTGTTGCAGTCGGTTTCTACGTGCACGCAAGTTCAATTTGAATGAATCAAAGACGATGCTGCAGAATTGCCAGAACTGGCGGAAAACTGTGGCAGGCGACGGGATAGATGCATTATATCAGAGACTAGATCCTTACGACGTATGTCCTGCCTTCACAGCCTTACTGCTCTATGAAACTTCCCGATATTATATAGTACCCCGGGCGGGAGGAAGTATTCAAGTCATGGTCCATGTTTTTCCACAAAGTAAGTTCTCCATGAAGTCCCTGCCGAGAATACTAATGACTGTGATCGCGACGACGATCTTAGACAGACAAGGTGCGCCTCAAGTTGCCGCCGTGTTTGACCTCAGCAATTGAATATTCTTGCCTTGCAGAAAGGTCGACCAGTGAATATCGAGTTCTTTGGTGGTCTAAACCTCCCACAATTGTACAAGCATATCACACCGGAGAAGCACTGGGAGACCATTATTGTAAACGCAGAATCCCTTCCCCGTGAAGTACTTCCAGCCGCGTCGCGCGCTGCAGGGAAGCATATTGGCCAAGGGCTCGTAATTGTGGACCTCAAAGGTTTTGGGTTAGTCGTTGATTCTTTCTGGCTGTCATAAGCTGATGAGTCGGCCCAGACTGTCACAATTTTGGCAAGTTAAATCATTGGCAAAAGCGTCGTTCCAGATATCGCAGGATTATTTCCCTGAAACGTGCGTGCTTCCGTTCCCGTTTGCATTGATTTGCTTATGGTCTTAGAATGGGTCAACTTTTGATAATCAACGCGCCATCCTCATTTGCATTTATCTGGGGAATGATCAAGCCGTGGCTGGCGAAAGAGACCGTAGAGAAAGTTGATATTCTCAGTTCGAATTATAGAGAGGTTCTACTCGGGGTAGTAGATGCAGAGAACTTGCCGGTAACGTTGGGAGGTAAATGCACTTGCGAGGGTGAAGGAGGATGTGACATTAGCGGTGCAGGACCTTGGATGGATGAGAGGAAGGAAAGGAAGAGGCGGGAAGTTACTGAGAAGTCTAGATCCATAGAAAGGACAGAAGGAGTTGACCAACCCAAAAGTGAGCACGCATCCATCGAGATGCAAGCCGTCAAACTCGAACACGATGGTCCCGTCGCACATACAATGAATGCTGATCTCAATTAGGGATTACAGTAGATATGTAGGTGTCCGGTGTCGTAAGTACATGAACGTCGTGAACGTGAACAGGGCGGTGCAACGTGTATGATTTGCCTTGTTGAATGACAATAATATGGACTAGACACCAGTTGCCTTGGAGGACCCGGCAGCTTTTCGGCGGATCCTTAGGATGAATTGCATCGATGTGAACATGATGCTCCCGCAAGCGGCAACGCTCTAAAGGCAGAGCATCAGCCGAACAAAACAAAAGCCCAACTTGACATGGTCTACCCACCCCAGCAAAGACAACAGGCTTCCACCAAATATAGTTCGAGGACAACAGAGCGCCGCAGATCGGTGCACCTAAGCTGAACATGAGTGACAGCCGAGAAAACAAATGGCACACGTGCCAATGAGTGATCCGATGCCTGGGAACACAGGTCAGCAAGGGATTTAAACCCACGTTCCGGGACTTACTAGATATTGCAAATGTGATTCCCATCCGAACACTGGAGGAGATTGTCAGTCCAAATCAAATGCATACACTAAGTGGTTACCCAAGTTCCGAGATATCGGGAGTGAGATATGATACCAATGGTCCCATGATTGCTATGCCTGGGTTTGACATTTGGTAAGCATCGGAGGAATACCAATGGCTACACGCACAAACTCCAGCAAAATAACCATAGCTAATACTTATCAACACAACACCGGTCGTTGAGCGCAAGCCAATCATTGCAAAAATCACAGCAGAGGACATTAACGAGGAGCCGATGACCGTATTTGGGACTCCAGCGTATGCAGAGACAAGACCCGTAGTAAATCTTCCAATGAAAGAACCAGAGTGAAGGATTGCGAGCTGTTAAAGCTGATCAAATCGTCCGATTCATAAATCAACCGCTAGGCACACACTGAATAAAATGAAAATTCTTCGCTTAGACCATGCAACGTAGAGTCCAATTGGAGATAGAAGGATTCGAAGAAAAACCCGACTTCGAAAGTGAGCATCCTAGGCAATGAAAGTAACCTGGATGTTCATGTCAACAAGTACAGACCCACTCACCACACACACGCAGAAACATAGGCCGGGTCTGTCAACGAGTTTTTGAGAACACGAACGTAGCTGACCGCATTTGGTTGCGGTGGAAGCCTTGTTCGCATCAGGAGACATGCTATGAAAAGCAGTCCGCTGACCAAGCCAGCACTCGCGCGGACACCATTTGCAAAGCCAAGTTTTCCGTTGATAAGGTTGTTGAGCATGATTGAGTGAAAGATTGCACCCAGTGACACGCCCGAAACGACAAGTCCCATCATCAAAGATCTGCGTCGCTGGAAATGGTGGGATACTACAGCGATGGAGGGAATATGCGTAAGGCCTGTCGCAACCCCAGAACCGATCCCTTGAATAAGGAAGATCTAGCAATGTCGTCAACGAAGCAGCATAGTGATAGGAACAAAACCTACTTGATAATATTCGTTTGGCTTCGTTAGGGAAAGCATAAAGAGGAAGAAGGACTGAAGGAGACAACCGATTATCATCAAATGGTAGCTGAATGTACGATCAAGTACGTCTTCCATGCGGACTGCTTGCACACCTACAATGCACCCCGGTCAAGCAACCTTCCTGACACGAGACCGACTGATAATAATAAAAATGCATTAACACTTCCTATCCAGCTACACAGTCGTGTCAGAAACGCGGGGACCTAAGAAACAACACGCGTGCGGAGCTTACTAACGCGATTGCAGAGGGAGTAGAATTAGTGAGGTAAGTTTGAGTATAAAAGGCTGTATATTATTATTATCCACCCGATTCGTAAGACAGTCCGAGGAATCTTACCCTGATAGACGCCGTATGCACTGCAATATCTGGAACGTGCTTTTAGTGGTCTTCGCCCCGAAATGCTAAGCCAGTTTACCCAAAGCCACAAAATTGAATCAAAAACCTTGAAGGTGGTTGGTGATTAGTATGCAGCAATAAGTAACTAAAACACTTACGCGCCCAGCGCTGTGCCCCAAGCTGTACGACCACCTTCGGGGAAATCTAATTGACTGTCGTGCCGGTCCCTGCAAAGCGCACCGCGGTCAGCGGCAACCCCGACATGTTGCGCATCACTTTGATAATCGTTTACGGTTTCGTCACTGGAGGGAGATGAAGACATAGGCAACGGAGGCCAAGAAAGCAAGAGGGATGAGGTGTGTGTCAGGCTGGACGTTAAGTATTTTAACCAGTGAGACCTCGGAAATAACCACCCGAGCAGTGGCGTATATGAGCGGGCACGCGGCTCCGGGACTAGTGGGGGAATGGATTTAGTTTCCTTGCAAATACACCCGGAGCTGCAAGACGACAGAGCCTTTGCCTTTGTCACATCCGCGTTCCGTGGCACGTGTGCTCCATGAGCAAGACTGAGCGAACCAGTCTGTCCGTTTGGTTGACGGGATGCTGAGTAAAACAGCTCCCAAACTCCCTCCGTGCCCACGTTCCTCTGATGCATCATTAGGCACCACGTCCCATAGTACTTACGTACTTGAATTTCATTCGACAGTGCTGCCGTGCAGAGTCAGGTACTGAGCATACATAGGGATGTGCTCGGTTCGCATGCGACTGATCTGACCACGCGGATACCAAGTTTGCTGCCCGATGTCTGGCAATAGAGAAGCATTGCATGAGTCACCACTGAAATTCACTCAACGTAATGTCTCACCTTGTACATTCAATAACTTACAACGTTACTTGATGCTATGCTGACAAGTAAATGTGAGATTTACTTTGTTGAGTAATATCGGTGCTTGTGATGATATGTCAATAGATTATAAGACCGCGCCAAGCAGGAAGCGAATATTCGGGCTGGCACAACATCGTAGGCCCGGGGCCGCAGCTGTCTCATCTCTCCTGCCGGAAAACCCCCGAGGTTCACAAGACCCTCACTGGAGATTCCACTGGCAATTCTGCCTCGCTAATGAACTTTGCACCTCCATTTCTCCATTCCCGATCATGCGAGTCAAGGTGGCACCACTAGGAAGAACTATTTGAAGTCTAGCCTGCTATACAAGTGCAGTAACCCACCACTCTGGTGTCGGCCTACTATGGACTAGTGTTGGTCTTTCTGCAGCTTGTCAAAGAGCGGTTCAGAACTTCAACTTGAAAGGTGCCAGGGTTATCTCGACCGTGGGAAAACGGCACTACACCAAGACGCTTATTCGCGGCGTGCCCCTGGCCAATCTAAACGTTGCTTATTCGGCTCTGCCTCGAACTTCAAGGGAACTTACCTACCCTCACCGTTCCCATCATTCGACGAAGATCAAAAGGACTTCATGGTTAGTTCATTCACTGACCCATTCCACTTCATTGTCGATATGTCAGGGAGTCTCGCCACTGGTACCGCCGACTCGACCCCCTCCTGGCTCTATCATCTTTTCCATTTCCACACTGCCCAAACTCATTGACCTTTCCACCACATATTATGTTCCAACCGTACGTAGTTGGCTGTACGGTGTAAGGAGCCTATGTCCAAAGACCATCGAGCACGCAACCGTGCCAATCAGTGTAATTTCGAGTTGTGACCCTGCCGTACAGTGGCTGATTTTTGGCTCTACTAGTACGTCCTTGGTATATTGGAAGTGTTCGGTTCATGTCTTGACTAACCAGTGACCATGCTAGTAGATACTTTGGTATACCAACGGATCTACAAAAGCTCTCGTCACATAAACATGCTGCGTGCGTGCTATTCAACCAGCAGCACGCAATAATAAACGTGCAGATCTAACTTCATAGATGCAATAACTGAATTCGTCTTGACCTTTTCCGCCATGCAGCAAGGCCGCCCCCACGCCGCTTTCGCCATCCTTTGTTGTTGCCCATAAGTCCTCCCTGCGTCACGCCTTCGCGGCACACTATGAGTATGTCAGCACCAGACTCTGCAGGTAGCATGCTTTCAAAGAACATTAATTATCTATCTATCACATCTGTTCTTTGCATTTATTGTTGGGCAGCGCTTTATTACGTGATGTTCATTATTTCCGCGCGACGTGCGGCTACCTTAATTTTTGTTATGTTACAGCTGCTTTCATATCGATAAACCTGACTCCATTCCATTCCACTCACCGACTCTGTTTGTCCTTGGAGCATTAGTAAGATGTAGCAAATAGAACTGCACCACTCCATGCCGTACCATAGCGCACCGTCGGACGGGCACCACACCACCACTGATCCACCTATGCCAGGAATCCGCCGTCCCATCCCAGCAACTGTCAAACAGCAATGGGTCACTTTGTCGGCCCACATGCCACCCAGAGCTATAGCACAGGTCACACGCGAGCTACCGCACTATCAACCGAGTTCTTCGGCTCTCACGTCTCACAGGCGCTGTAGTCAGCAAAACCTTGGAAAGCGGTCATCCCCGTCTACCCACAGCAGCAGATGTTTCGGTGAGAACTGATGGGCGAGCCTACTTGTGATCCCTACCAATTACTATGGGACGCTGTTTTCGCAACTGTCACACCTGAAAAAACTCGCGGATGGTTTGCACATAGTGGATTCTTGTCCTGTATTTCTACAACTAGGAGCCTCGTAATACTAATGTACATGCAATCGATGGCCTGGTTCAAATAGTTTCATTTATTGATTCAAGGTAGAGATAGAGAGGGAGGACAGCTGAGCAGCTTGCCATTCCTGGGTATGCGCCCCGAACAGCTATCGTAATACCCAGGGCCCTTTTATTTGTCGAGCTCCACAAGTAAACAGAGTCGGTGAGTGGAATAAAATGAAATCAGGTCTATCGATATGAAAGCAGCTGTAACGGGCCATTCTTATCTACATAATAAGCTGCTCCTGGCGAAAGAGGCTGTGAGAAGGTTAAAATCTTGAAACTGAAGGATCGGCTGTCTTCCTTCTATATTAATTAGATCACGGTTATAGATACATAGGATTATGCACGCACATCATCCACGGGTGTCGATACGAAGAGGAGTGCGCATAGTTTCCTGTATTTGGACGACTAGGCACTAGCATCCTTGGAGTAGACTATGGCAGTCTTTTGACGTAGCTTCAAGATGAACTGCATGGATGCGAAGATGACGCCCCCGCAAGTAGCGACGCTCTAGAGGAAGTTTGTCAACCAAACAAAGCAAAAGCACAACTTGACATGATGACCTACTCACCCCAGCAAAGACAACAGGCTTCCACCAAATATAGTTCGAGGACAGCAAAGCACCGCAAATTGGCGCACCTAAGCTGAACGTGAGTGGCAGTCAAAAAAGCAAATGGCACACTTGCCAACGAGTGATCCGATACCTAGGAACACAGGTCAGTAAGGGATTCAAACCTACGTTCCGGTACTTACTAGATATTGCAAACGTGATTCCCATCCGAGCGCTTGGGGGGACCGTCAGACTAAATCAAAAGCATACATCAAGTGATTACCCAAGGTCTGAGATATCGGGAGTGAGATATGATACCAACGGAGCCATCATTCCTATGCCTGTAGTTGACACCTGGTAAGTATAGGGGGAATGTCAAAGGCTACACGCACAGACTCCAGAAAAATAACCATAGCTAATACCTATCAATACAACACTGGCCACTGAGCGCAAACCAATCATTGCAAATATGATAGCGGAGGACATCAACGAGGAGCCAATGACTGTATTTGGGATTCCCGCGTACGCAGAGATGACGCCCGCAGTAAATCTACCAATGAAAGAACCAGAGTGAAGGATTGAGAGCTATTGACGCTGCTAAGCAGGTACTGATGAACCAATCTCTAGGCACACACCGAATAAAACGAGAATTCCTTGCTTAGATCGTGCGAGGTGGAGTCTAATTGGAGAAAAAAGGTTTCAAAGAAAAACCCGAGTTCGAAAGTAGCGATCCTAGACAACGAAAGTAACTCAGGAGTTTATGTCAACAAGTATGTCCCACTCACCATACACACGCACAGATATAAGCAGGATCTACCACCGAATTCCGGAGAACACGAGTGTAGCTGACAGCCTTTGGTTGCGGTGGAAGCCTGGTTCGCATCAGGAGACATGCAATGAAAAGCAGACAGCTGATCAATCCAGCACTCGCACGGACACCATTTGCAAAGCCGAGTCTTCCATTGATAAGGTTGTTGAGCATGATCGGGTGAAAAATGGAACCGAGTGATGCGCCCGCGACGACAAGTCCCATCGTGAAAGATCTTCGTTTCTGGAAGTGATGAGATACTACAGCGATAGATGGAACATACGTAAGGCCTGTCGCAAACCCGGAACCGATCCCTTGAGCGAGGAAAATCTAGCAATAGAGTCAATAGATGACAATACAGTGACAAACGCAAAGCTTGCTTGATAATATCCATTCGGCTTCGTCAACGACAGCATAAAAAGGGAGAAGGACTGGAGGAGACAACCGATTATCATCACATGATAACTGAATGTATGAGCAAGGACGTCTTTCATGCGGACTGCTTGCATACGTACAATGCACCTCGGTCAAGCATCCTTCCTGACATGACACCGACTGACAGCACCAAGAATCCATTCACACTTCCTATCCAGCTATACCATAACAGAGATCAGAAACACTGGCACCTGACAAACGACACACGGTGAGGTGCGGTGCTTACTGACGCGATTGCAGAGGGAGTGGAATTAGTCAGGTAAGTTTGAGTATAAAAATCTGTATATCGTGGTTATCCGGTCGTTCAGTAGGACAATCTAAGGAATCTCGCCCTGATAGACGCCATAAGCGTCAGAATATCTGGAACTTGCTTAGTGGTCTTTCACCCATAAATGCCGAGCCAATTTACCCAAAGCCACAGAATTGAACCAGGAACCTTGAAGGTGGTTGGTGATGTATGCAATGATAGGTAACTAAAACACTTACGCTCCTAGCGCTGTGCTCCAAGCTGTAAAACCACCTTCGGGGAAATCCGATTGACCGTCATGCTCGTCCTTGCAAAGAGTTCTCTGGACAGCAATAACTTCTCCGGTTTCGTCAACGGCGGAAGATGAAGACATGGGCAACGGAGGCCAGGAAGGCGAAAGATGAGCCATAGGCGCGTCAAAGGCACCTTATGTATTTCAAGCAACCAGTGGGACCTTGGCAGCATCCATCCATGTTATGGCGTATTAAAACGGGAACGCGACTCCGCGACTAGTGGGAGATGTATTTAGTTTGCAGAAGCTCCCTGCAAATGCACCCGGATTTAGTTGATCGAGTTCTTCCCAGACCACAAGACCACAGAGTGTAGCGCTCCATGGCACGTGTGCTCCTTGGCGCGACAAACTTGAAGATGGAGTAAACGTCAAGTTTGTCCGTTTGCTTGACAGGTACTGCGGACACTGGTCCCTATAGGACTCCTTTCGCGCCTACATTCCCCCATTTGAATCATCATTAGGTGCCACGTGCGCAGACTGTAACTTGAAGAGAGTCTCTGTATACGTGCCTGAATTTAATGGGATGCTCCCGGACTCCGTGCGGAGTCAAGCTTCAGCATGTACTGCACCAAATTGAGCACGAGCGCCTACGTCATGATTTGATCATACGGATACAAACTTTTCCGCTCGATGTTCGGCAATAGAGGAACATTTACATACTAGATGGTGCCATTGGTTCAGTGTTACACTCACTGATTCAACTTCAAGTTGGAGGCCAAAGGATGAGTCAGCAACAACCATTAGGGGAGCTCACATTTTCTAAACTCCTTCGAAGCTTCGCCACCTCCAAGTGGACTTATGCACATGGTGCATCATGGTGGCAGAACACATACGTTCTTATAATTGAGTCTTGACTCTTTAGTGCTACATGTGTCGCTCACATTGCCAGTGATTTGCTTACTTTCAACTTTTGTTATTTAACGGGTCGTTTTTACTCTTTTCCCTCGAATAGTCAGGTCGTTACTGGCAAAAGAGACTGGGGAGGTTGATATTCTCAATTCGAATTGTGATCCTTGAGGTAATAGATGCCGGGAACTTGCCAGCAACTAGTGATGTTGGGAAGTCAATGCAACTTGCGAGAGTGAAGGAGGATGCGGCTGCAGCGGTGCACACTTGGATGGATGAGAAGAGTGCGGGGAACCGGGGGGATGTACTACATAAGGGCTTTAGATCCGTAGAAAGGAGATTGTCTGATCTAAGTACACATCCGTTCGGGGCCGATCATGGCGATCCTGTTACCTATCCAATAGTTGCTGATTTTAATTAGATCACAGGTCGCAGGAGATGCATACGATTATATACATATATCATACACTAATATGAATACAGAGAGGGGTGGGCCTGGATTTCGACGACTCAACTAGGCATCAGCTTCCTTGGAGACTCTGGCAGCCTTTTGACGAATCTTCAAGATGACCTGCATGCATGTGAACATGATGCTCCCGCAAGCCACGATGCTCTAGACGCAGCTTGTCAACCAGACAAAGCAAAAGCGCAACTTAACATGGTCTACTCACCCCTGCAAAGACAGCAGGCTTCCACCAAATATAGTTCGAGGACAACAAAGCACCGCAAATCGGCGCACCTAAACTAAACGTAAGTGACGGTCAAAAAGTCAATCACCTACGTACCCACGAGTGAACCGAGACCTGCGAATAGTAATACATTGTGTCAGGACGTCAATGAGTTCCAACATACATACCCGGACTTACTAGATACTGCAAACGAGATTCCCATCCGAACGCTTGAGGAGACTGTTAGACCGAATCATAGGCATATATCAAGTGATTACCCAATGTCTGACATTTCGGGAGTGAGATGTGATATCAACGGGGCAATAATTCCAATGCCTGAAGCGGACACTTGGTGAGCATCAGAGAAATGTAAAAACATGCACGCACAGACTCCAGCAAAATAACCATAGCTAATACCTATCAGTACAACACTAGCCACTGAACGTAGGCAAATCATTGCAAATATGATAGCGGAGGACATTAAGGAGCAACCGATGACCGTATTTGGGATTCCCGCGTACGCAGAGACAACACCCACAGTAAGCCTTCCGAGAAAAGAGCCAGATTGAAGGATTGCGAGCTGTTGAAGCTGATAAGCGATTCATCATAAACCAATGCCTGGGCACACACCGAATAAAATGAAAATTCCCTCCTTAGACCGTGTAAGGTGGAGTCTAGTTGGAGATAGAATGTTTCAAAGAAAAATCCGACATTGAAAGTAGAGATCCTAGACAATGAAAATAACTTGGACGTCCATGCCAACAAGTATTGACCTACTCACCAAATACACGCACAGACGTAAGCCGGATCTGTCAATGAGTCTTGAAGAACACGGGTGTAACTGACGGCCATTGGTTGCGGTGGAAGCCTTGTTCGCATCAGGAGACATGCTATGAAGAGTAGACAGCTTGTCAAGCCCGCACTCGCACGGACACCATTTGCAAAACCGAGTCTTCCGTTAATAAGGTTATCAAGCATGATTGAGTGAAAGATTGCGCCCAGTGATACCCCCGACACAATAAGTCCCATCATGAAAGATCTGCGGCGCTGAAAGTGATGAGATACTATAGCAATGGCGGGAATATGCGTGAGGCCTGTCGCAACCCCGGAACCGATCCCTTGAGTGAGGAAGATCTAACAATGTCATCAATGAAGTAACATAGTGATAGAAACAAGACCTACTTGATAATACCCATTTGGTTTCGTTAGGGACAGCATAAAGAGGAATATGGACTGGAGGAGACAGCCGATGATCATCAAATGATAACTGATCGTTTGATCAAGTACATTTCACGTGGACCGCTTGCACACATACAATGCACCCCTGTCAAGCAACCTTCCTGACACGAGACCGAGTGATAGAATTAAAAATACATTGACAGCTCCAATCCAGCTATACCATCGTAAAGGTCAGAAGCAAAGAAACGACACGCGTGCAGGGCCTACTGACGCGATTGCAGAAGGAGTGGAATTGGTCAGATAGGTTTGAGTATAAAAGGCTGTATATCACAATCATCCAACCGCTGTATAGGACAATGCAAGGAAACTTGCCTTGATAGACGCCATAAGCGCTGGAATATCTAGAATTCGCTTAGTGGTCTTCGCCCAGAAATGGTTAGGCGATTTACCCAAAGCCACAGAATTGGATCAGGAACCTTGAAGGCGGTTAGTGATGTATGCAACAATAGTAACTCAAATACTTACGCGCCTAGTGCTGTGCTCCAGGCTGTGATACCACCTTCTGGAAAATCTGAAGTGTCTGATTGATCGTCATGTCTGTTCTTGCAACGTGCATTTTGGACGGTGGTGATTTTGGCGGGTCGTGTGGCGCTTTGAGAAACGTGTACGGTTTCGTCGCTGACAGGAGATGAAGACATGGGTAACAGAGGCAAAGTCGACGAATGAGGCGGATGTCCGCCTCAGAATGGAGCTTAAGTAATTCAGATAATCAGTGAGGTAAAGGCGTACATGACATGGGCATGCGTTTCCGTGGCTAGTGGGAGAAATGATTTGCAGAGTCCCCCGCAAGGGCGCCCGCGTCAGTTGGTCGAGTCCCTCCTAGACAAGCCCGTTCCTCGGCATGACAAAGGCTGGGCGAACTCTCATCTTTGCAATTGAGTAAACCGGTGGTGCCGAGACTCCCCATCCCTTGCTGGCAGCTGAATACGTCCGTGAATTTCATGACAATCATTGCTCCCGTGCGGAGTCGGACTTCAGAGGTACCGGACCAGATCGAACGTAATTTATAGCCTGAACCCTGGAGTATAGTACTAAGAGCGTCAAGAGTGTCCACTTGATGATCTGATGATACGGATGCGCTCGATGTCTGGTAATAAAGAAGCAGTGAGGCATTATTGGAGGTAGTAGTAAGGATTAGTCAGCAGCAATAGAATTCGAACGTTCTTTTGGATGTTCGCGACTAGTCGTGGCCAATGATACAGTGTATGGAAAGCCGGAGCACCGTGCTCATTTAGTCACAGTGCCCCAAATAACTGGACGTCACCCACTATCGCGTCAGGAAGGCGATGGTCGGTATTCCGTATCTCGTATTGACTGATGTTTTATTTCTATCATTGAACTCATCCCTTTACCACACTCAATGAAAGTTCTTTTTGATGCTTACTACCGTGACGCGGTACTACCTGTGAGGACGGAATTTTTCGGGTGAGGTACACGCACTGCATATCCCGGTTGAAACTTATATGGCAAGCAACACACATAAGATACTTACCTTGTGCCTGCCTGCCCCATTGCACAGATCTTCAATGAGAGATAAAAATGCTGCGGTAAAAGCTGTAAGGAGTACCAATCCTTTTGATGATGAACTCGAGTCCTTTATTATAACTTGTACCACTTTAATCATTAATGGGCCGTTTCCTCCTGCACCTTGCTTTCCCCACTTGCCATGGGGCTGAGCCGACGGCTTCAACATAAGTACCCTCCTGCTGGCTGCAATCATGACAGAGCACAACTTTGTCATGAACCGGCATGCTATCCGAGATTTGTTGGTCAATGCTAAACCCACTTATCACGGGAATGTCTCGAATGACATAATAATCTGAAACATAAATCAGGGAAGGTGAGAATGCTCGACGACTTCGACACAGTGCCCTGCCCCCCCCTGCCAGCAGCGATTGTGACAGAGCACAACTTTGTCAGGGACAGGCATGCTATCCTAGATTTGTTGGTCAATGTTAAACCCACTTGCCACTGAAATGTCTTAAATGACATAGTACTTTGAAATATAAATCTGGGAAGGTGAGAATGCTCGACAACTTCGACACAAGTGCACTGCCTCCCTCTGCCGGCAGCGATCATGACAGAGCACAGCTTTGTCATGAACCGGCATGCTATCCTAGATTTGTTGAGATTGCGGCAGAGCATCACTTTCCTACTACCTCCTCACATTATTCTATATTTGTGACCATCCAGGGCGATGTATGAACAAGCCAAATATCTCATAGTATGGATGGCGATGTTTTGTAGGAGCAGAATTGTATCCTTCTATAGTTCCCGCAGCTACAATATCAAGGTCTCATCAATTCACTGATGCTCTCTGTAACTTGAGGACCGTCTTCAGTATTCATTGTTTCGTACACGCCGTTCCAAATTACCAGGCTAACGTTACTGATTCAGATACTGCAAAGTGCAGTTACATGTCTCCCAGCGGCTTCGAGTTGGTGCATAGTCACCACCATTTTACTGATCTCCTGAGCATTAACTTTGCTCACTTGACTTTCCCCGAGACTCGCCTCAGTCAACGACGCGAATATACATCGAATAGTTCGAGGGTCTTAACAATGTTCCCTTTCTGCTGCAGTGTCACACTCTCATCACACCTTTTGCTAACCTGCTACACCTACCCTGCCATCGCAGCCTTCCCTCGCCAACTCACACACTGACACTGTAGACGTTCTTCCTGTGCAGTCTGGCACTGCAGATCATCTCCGCCGGCCTACTGTACTTTTTATTAGTATCCTGTACCATCACTCACCCATCACTGCTATCCCGCACTCTGGAATGTTCGTCCTTTTTGCGCGACTGCACGCACCTTCTTGTCTACATTTAGTAAAATTCGTCGAGTTCACCCTGAATTCTCGGTGACGTAGTGCGTATCACTCTGCAAATCACAATTACATATTCCATTCCGAGTATATTATTTTGCCAACGCCAACATAGTCTGGAACGACGCTTATAAGTATAGCACTATTAACTCATATCTGTGTATGATGGATATATGTTGTAGAGGTGTGCCATTCAGGCTATACAACAACAATGGAAGCAAGGCTTGTGGAGTCGGTGAGGAGCTTACAGTGGAGTAGATATCGGACCTAGCGTAGGAAAAGTCTCGTCTATGTCCGGGCAAAATGAGCGAACGCCGTATCGGACGTCAGGGACATCCAGTTCAGGTTTCCCGAGGACTCTAGGTGCAGAGAAAGAACAGAAAAAGACGTCCAATTCAAGTGAGTACATATCCATTCAACAGTACTACAAGCGCCAAGAAAGTCAAACATGAGATCGCGGCTTACAGAAGATACGTAGGATTATGCACATATATCATACATGAACGTCGGTCCATACGGGCACACATTTTCCTGGATTTCGACGACTAGACACCAGCGTCCTTGGAGCAGACTATGGCAGCCTTTTGGCGAATTCTCAAGATGACCTGCATGGATGTGAACACGATGCTCCCGCAACTCGCGACGGTCTAGAGACAACTCGTTAGCCAAATAAAAGTAAACGTGCAGCTCGACACAATCTAATCACCCCAGCAAAGATAACAGGCTTCCACCAAATATAGTTCGAGGACAGTAAAGCGCCGCAAATAGGCGGACCTAGGCTGAACGTGAGTGACGATCGAAAAAACAAATCGCACACGTGCCAACGAGTGTTCCGATGCCTGTGAATACACTGTGTCAGGATGTCAACGAGTTAAAATCCACATACTGCGACTTACTAGATATTGAGAACGCGATCCCAATTCGAACGCTTGAGGAGATCGTTGGGCAAAATCAAATACATACATCAAGTGATTACCCAAGGTCTGAGATATCGGGAGTCAGATGGGATATCAATGGGACCATCATTGTTATGCCTGGGGTTGATATTTGGTAAGATCGGAGAGGCGATAAAGCCCACACGCACAAACTCCACCAAAATAACCATAGCTAAAGCCTATCAATACAACACTGGCAACCGAGCGCAAGCCAATCATTGTAAATATAATAGCAGAGGATATTACCGAGGAGCCGACAGTCGTATTTGGGACTCCCGCGTACGCAGAGACAACACCCCCGGTAATTCTTCCGATGAAAGAACCAGAGTGAAGGATTGCGAGCTGAATTCATAGTGAGCACATCCTCATAAACCTATTTCTAGGCACACACTGAATAAAACGAAAATCTCTTGCTTAGACCGTGCAACGTGGAGTCTAATTGGAGATAAAAGCCTTCGAAGAAAGACCCCACTTCGAAAGTAGACATCCTAGGCAACGAACGTAACATGGGTGTTTATGTCAACAAGTATCGACCTGCTCACCATAGACACGCACAAACATAAGCAGGATCTGTCAATGAGTTTCGGATAACATGAGTGTAGCCAATGGCTTTGGCCTTTGGTTGCGGTGGAAGCCTAGTACGCATCAGGAGACATGCTATGAAAAGTAGAACACTGATCAAGCCCGCACTCGCACGGACACCATTTGCAAAGCCAAGTCTTCCGTTGATAAGATTGTCGAGCATGATTGAGTGAAAAATTGCACCAATTGATACCCCCGAAACGACAAGTCCCATCATGAAAGATCTGTGACGCTGGAAGTGATGAGATATTATAGCAATGGAGGGGATATGCGTAAGGCCTGTCGCGACCCCCAAACTGACACCCTGAGTGAGGAAGATCTAGAACTGTGGTCAATGAAGTGATACAGTGACAGAAACAAGACTTGCTTGATAGTATCCATTTGGTTTCGCTAGAGACAGCATAAAAAGGGAGAAGGACTGGAGGAAGCAGCCGATTATCATCACATGATAACTGAATGTATGATCAGGGACATATTTTATGCGGACTACTTGCACACACACAATGCACCCCGGTCAACCATCCTTCCTGACACAAGACCGACTGATAGCAACAGGAATCCGTTGACACTTCCTATCCAGCTAGACCATAGGGTCAGAAACACTGCTGGCACCTAAGAAACGGCATACGTGCGGAGCTTACTGACGCGATAGCAGAGGGAGTAACGTTAGTCAGGTAAATTCGAGTGTAAAAGTCTGCACATCGTGGTTATGATACCACCTGTTCTGTAAGACAATCCAGGAATCTTACCCTGATAGACGCCGTAAGCGGTAAAATATCTGGAACTTGCTTTAAGAGTGTTCTTCACCATAATTGCTGAGCCGATTTACCCAAAACCACAGAATTGAATCAAGAATCTTAAAGGTGGTCGGTATATTGCAGCAATAGCCGACCAGAGCACGTACGCTCCTAGAACAGTGCCCCAAGCTGTAATACCACCTTCAGGAAAATCTAGCGCGTCCTCGCGAAGGGGATTCTGGAAAGTAGTGATTTCAACAGCTTGCAAGGTGCTTGCAGAAACTTTTGTGCTTTTGTCGCCAGGGAGAGGTGAAGACATGAACAACAGAGGCTAAGAAGGTAAGGGGTGAGGCCTTAGGGTACCAGTACGTGACTTGTCCCCCAGATCGAGCTTACGGCCGTCAGTGTTTGCAAAACTAATAGAAATTGTATAACTTGGGAAATGCCGCCTGGCGTCGGCGTTAACCTTGCTTGTCTTTGCGTAATGCCTTAGCATTTTCAATTTTCTGATTCTCGCAAGTCCCTCATTTTTCCAATCAATCCCCCGTTTTGAACGCCCAATTGTCACCCACATTTTATTCATCTGTCCTACTGTGTCCCATGTTTTTAGATGCCCAGTTATGAGTCCTTGTACATTCCCTTTCTTTTTTTACTTCATCCCCCAACCCTAAATCCAACACTGATCTGTATGCATCGCCCTTGTAGTAATTCTGCAATCAGCCATCGCCACAGATCGCATTCTGTCACTCACCATCTCAGCAGTTTGGTCGCACACGCGAGATCTGTGGGCGTCATATTATCGATGTGATCCCTT
>MU837774.1:0-29423 GCA_029603245.1 Rhizopogon salebrosus TDB-379
GGCACTTCAAGTTCTTCGCTTCATGTTTCAGAAGGACTTGATTTTTCGTGAGCCAGCTCCAACTTCTCTCCTTGAAATTGAGTTGGAGGAGGAGTTATTGGATGAGGGTGGTTATGATGGCAATATTCTGATGTCAGATGGATCTGATATTGAGGATTAAATCTACAACTTATTAGAATAACAAAATACAGCCATTGGCATGTTTTCACTTTAGAAGCCCTGGCCCAGGCCCAAGCCAGGCCCAAGCCAAGCCCAGGCCCTCTGAATGGGCCTGGTCTGAGTTTTGACTAGGCCCAAGCCCTCTAAAGCCAGGCCCGGCACATCACTAGTGGTGTCGGTATGTGCTTATTCTACCGTAGTCCTCTCATTGCTAATATTTATGTAGAGCTATTATGTTGTCTTCTGTGGGGTATGCTGCTCGTACTCCCAAATATGCAGCTGCACATTGACTGAAGTATATCCAAATGATAATTGTTGTACAGTCTGAACAATTGCTCCTGCATTGAGGACGAGCCATTTTTATTGACTTCCTTTTTGGTCACACGCGTTTATCATTATTTGTGCACTGCTGTAATAACTTAATAGCGTCAATGTTCAGGTTTCAACTGGCACATCGATGTACGTCGAACGTCCGTCAAACTTCTGTGTTTACAGATACTACTATATGGTATTCCAATCATATCCTGCCAAATTGTTCTGCCAATGACGTCACGGTTGCGATGCACCGCACAGGCGATTGTTTTTGGAAGAACTTTCGCCAACAACACTGCGAACCTCATGCCAGCTCAGGAGGTTATAAATGACTCGTATCTATGGTAATCGCACATAAACCGAAGATCAGATTCAGCTGGCCATAATTCTGTGGAAACACGCCACCGAGACCTAGACACAACGGGTAAGTATCCTACAGTAAGTCAGTATTGGTTGTGTGACTAGGAATGAACGGACGTACCCTCAGTCTCGAGTAAAAGACTGAGGGAACATTATAGTAGAACGAGTTATCCGGACTTTTCCGATCTTACCGTTACAACACTAAATATCAACAGTAAATGGAAACGAACGAACGTCTATTGTCGTTGGCTATATGTAGTCCAACAAATTCATACCTCTTATAGCATCGACCCATTCATTTGGAGAGAGCGTTTCCAACCACTCTTTCATAACTGGTGCGCTCCCAGACTGTCTGAGTGTATTATATTTTTTACAGCTTTTCAGTGGGAGATCGCTCCTTTCGCCCCAGACCCGTTCAATGGCTGAAGTGCTGGTTGATAGCGAACCCAAGGAACTTTCTCTTATTCGGAAGCTAGTTTTACTCACCATATTCTGTCTTGCTCAGTTCTTGGACGTAGTCTGTGGCTCAGCGCTTTTTTCTGCGATCCCTTCGCTCAGCATATCCATGGGTATGACCGAAAGCCAATCTACTTGGGTTATCAGTGCATTCCAATTGACTTTTTCGTCATTCCTGCTTATTGTGCGTATTCATCCGGTGAATTCTGACCTGCACTACACATTATTTAGAGTGGCCGCATCAGTGACGTGTATGACCCAAGTTTGTTCTATCCCTCCCCTCTGTTGGGCGTGCTGATGGGATCACAGAAACTACATTCATCGGAGGACTGTCTGGTCTTGGTGTCATCTCGCTATGTGCCGGATTTGTTGACGACAAGATTCCGATCATCATTTTAAGAGCATTGTGTGGAATATGTCAGCATTCTCGTCGCCGTTGTTGAATCTGACTGATGCGGGTAGCTTCTCAGGTTCTGCAATGACTATTCCCTCGGCCCTCACACTCCTAGTCGACGTATTTCCCGATCCACTCCACCAAGCTAGGGCCATAGGCCTATTCGGAGGTTGTGGCGCGATCGGTGGCGGTAAGGTATTCTGCGTATCTGATTATTTGTGAGCCTCACGGTGCCTTTATATAGTTTCCGGCATCCTCATTGGTGCAGTGTTTGTCGAATGGGCATCTTACCATTGGGTGTTCTTGTTTATGGCCATCGCGGCTGCGCCGGTGGCTGTAGCTGGTTTTTTTATCATACCGCCACAAATTGCGGAGACTACAGACAGTCTCGAGCCTAAAGCAGCGAAATGGAGAAGTCTCGATTTAATTGGCGTAGGCATTCTAACTGGTACGTATGAATGTTTCAGCTCAACTTTTCTGGGGTGGCTCACGAGTCGCGATAGTTGCCTTAATCTTATTTATCTTTGCTATGACATCTGGTTCTACTGATGGTTGGGCATCCGCAAGGGTGTTGGTCCCGCTGGTGATGTCAATTTCAATGGTCGTTGCGTTTTTCTATTGGGAAACACTTATCCCCGTGGAAAAATCTGCAATGTATGTCATTGGGAACGCTTTCGCCAATCACTAGCTGATCTTGTACCAGACCACCCCGGACATGGTTTTACGGCAACTTCTCCGTTCTGTTCATTGTCGCCTTGATGCCCTACTTTTGGTGGATTGGAGTGATCATAATTTTTATCACCATGTGGCAAGATATATTTAACTGGTCGGTAATATCGTCCGCCGTACACTTGTAAGACTTCCCTGTTACTCCATATCGCCCATCGCTAAGAATATTTTATTTGCTAGGCTGCCAATAAGTGCAATGGCTTTCGTGATGAGTTTCACGGGATCACTCTCTCGCACCTTCAGTCCGAAATGGTTAATTCTCGTTGGTCTGTCCTTGTCCATGGTCTCTACCATATTGATGGCGTTCGGCGGGGGGAAGCCCGAGGACTATTGGCCATATGTATTTCCAGCTTTTGTACTGGGAAGCTCAGGGGCCATGCTGACGTATACACATGCAAAGTAAGTTCTAATTAATCACGGTTGTCTGTTCTGAACATGGTTTAATGGCTTTACAGCATTGCTATTTTCCAAGCTACGCCCTCTTCTATGGCTGGCACAGTTGGTGCCATTTTCAACAGTGCGCTTCAATTTGGATCTGCAATTGGCCTCGCTGCTATGGTCTCGATAGAGACATCCGTCCAGGCCACCCATGGAGGTTCGCACGAGTACGCCGGTCGAGCCTCGTCGTTTTGGTTTCTCTTCGGATTTGTCGCTCTTCAATTCATTTCCATATCAATTTTTTACGACCGCAGTACGGACCACAAACCCCAACCACAATACGAGGAGCCCACGTATCCTGCACAACTTAGCACACACTCTGACGAAAAGCTTGACGATGTTCACAATCATAACTTAGAGAGGGAGATAAATCCATGAAATTGAGGCTGAGGCTGGCACAAATATGTTTAAAATATGTAGAATAGGCCGCTACTGACATAATCACGGGGCGGACCCATATGTACTCTAAAAAATCCACACAGTTCGACTTGATTGGCGGGGAGCGTATGCGGTCACCTTTCGTTTATCGGGCTGACGTATTTACCCTAGTACAATTAACGAAAGACTGATATTCTTTCAGAATTCAGATGAGGTCGGCGATGAGGCGAAAATAAATTGCGAACGTTAGACTGTACTCATCCTTGTCCGCCCGAAGGTTGGGTATTACCTCACTCTAGACTTCCGCCTTGCCCCACCTGCGATTCGTCTGCGCATGCCTACGATCTTCAAGTTCGTTCCTCACCGAGTGTAAAAACGCATGTGAGTGGGCAGTTCGAGATGAATAAGGCGGAGGATGTTGCAGAGTATTACTGCTTTTTGGCGTAACAAGTTAAGCGAATGACAGCCTGACCTTAATTACAACACATACGGCAAGTCAGGCAACAGTGCCAGTGATGCTAGTGGATAGGTGTGTTCGGATGCTGAGAGGGCTGTAGAGAGGGGCATTGGAGGGCGACGAGAGTGCAGTGCAGGAAGGGTGTGAGGGTGCGCTTGGGGGCTGGAGGGCACTGGAAGTTAGGGGAGGGTGAACGATTGGGAGGGCACTAAAGAATACTGAAAGGCTGGCGAAGGGTGAGGTATTGGGTGAAGGGCGGGAGAACGGGGATCTGGGCGAGGGGAGGGTGCTTGGAGGGATGGGACTCGCTCCAGAGGGTGATTTTAAACTTTCGTTTAGGCTAGACTGAAGCAGAATATCATTTTATTGTTCTATCGATATCTAAAGACACATCAGGCAAGATAGATCTGTCAAAACTAAGTGTACACACGTACCCTGCACAAATTAGCATGCACTTCTCTCGAAAAGTTTGACGATGTTCACATAATCATACCGGTGCTCACCAGCGCCAGTCCCCGATTTCCAAGTCTACACCAAGGGAGACAAATTTTCAGAGTCGAGGCTGAGACTAGCACAAATACGTTTGTGCATGTACAGTAGACATGGCTCCTGATTGAATCATGGAACAAGCCCATGCGTACTTCGAAAAAACCTACGCAGCTTGACTGACGCTTGATTATGCCAACGGCGCTACGGGAGCGTATGTGGTCACCTTTCGTTTATCGGCTGACATATTTATCCTAATACAATTAACGAAAGACTGATATTCTTCTTTCAGATCAGATCGGAGATGAGATGAGATGAAGATAAATTGCAAGGGTTAGACTAGTCCTTGTCCGTCTAAAGGTTGGGGTACTACTTCACCTTAGACTTCCCAGTCTGCCTAACAGTTCTGTGCGCGTCTATGATCTTGGTTCCTACATGTCTGCATCAATGTCAACTTTATAATTACCATGTTGTCGATAATATTGATGCAGACGTGATCCAAGGTCCTTACCAGAACAGGATGGGAAAGTAAAAGAAGACCATGGACTCCGAAGGAGAGCGAGATTTCTTTGCTGCCAGCGCTTTGTCCGTCGCACGCACTTTGCACTTTCCCCTTTGGTAAGGCCTCACGATAGGATTATACATGGACGGAGTCCCAGTCTGTCTGAAAAGTACACCCTTCGGACCCTTCCGGAGATAAGAGGTTTGACCTGATATAATGAATATCTGCATGCGGCATGATAGTTTTTGAACCAGGTCACGAGCCTTACGACTCCGAGTATCGGTACTCTAAGTTTTATCATTAGGTATGCATGTGTTAGCACTATAACAAGACCTCGGGACCGCGCGCCCGGGCAGCTTCTCGCTATCGATGACCCCGGGTCATCTAGTTCCGTATTGTCAAGAGTATAATAGTCTGAAGCAGACTCTGAACTTTACCGGACGACGTTCAGTGCCCCTCCGGCCCTCCCCACACCCCATCCTGAGGTTGCGCTCTCCTGCAGCAGATAGCAATGCCTGAAATATCTGGTGAACCGCTTGAAGATGCGATTCCAGATGACTTGACGATTCCCCAGTTCTTCCTTGACTCCCACCACCCACGGAGGCCAGTCCGGACCGATGCACCGTGGCTCATCGAGGATGAGACTGGGCGGCACATTGGATTCGAGGAGGTGTGTAGCCATTCACAACCAAGGTGAAGTGGTTCTTAGCCTGCTCCACTCTTGCACTCGAAGATCCGTGCGCGAACCTTTGGACTTGCCAATGGACTTACTTTGCGTTATGGTATTAGTAAGTATCTGATACCTCTGAACGGGTAGTTATGCGCCTGACAAGTACACTTATGTGCAGAAGAGGAAGAAGTTGGTAAGTGTTGTCGACCTCCAGTCATATATCCATTGTTCTGATTGGGCCGCAGTTCTTATCTTTAGTCCTAACCACGTTGGTAAGGTTTCCTATTCACACCCTCCGTGTCAATTCAGCTCATCATTTCCCGCAGACTATGCCCCCGCAATATGGGCGACGCACAGGCTGGGCGGAATCGTTTCGTGAGCGCAACAATTGATAATGACAATAACACTCTTCCAGTCTAATGCGACCACGTTAAAAGCGGCGCGAATCCAGCGTATAATGTAGAGGAGCTTCTATACCAGATACGGGTGGTGAAAGCAGCCGTTGTAATCGCGCATTCATCTTCCCTTCACACGGCGTTGGGTGCCGCCCGCGCAGCAGGCATACCTTCTGATCGAGTTATTACATTTGACGAATCAGGTCAGCCGACTGTGGACAGTA
This sequence comes from Rhizopogon salebrosus TDB-379, assembly GCA_029603245.1. Taxonomy (NCBI): domain Eukaryota; kingdom Fungi; phylum Basidiomycota; class Agaricomycetes; order Boletales; family Rhizopogonaceae; genus Rhizopogon; species Rhizopogon salebrosus. The sequence goes on from MU837774.1 coordinate 5,961, forward strand.
TCATTCAGCTTGGACTTAAGAATAAACCTGCCTTTGTGGAGCGACGACTCAAGAAAGGCGAGGCGAAGACCAAGGTCGCATTGCTAAGCTTCTCCAGTGGTACAACGGGTAAACCCAAGGTGCGCAGTCGACTGCCCGCATAGAACTGAGTGGACTACATAAAACAATGAATAGGCAGTAGTCATTGCACATTATGCAACCATTGTCAACATCATTCAGATGGCACAGCATACAAAGGTGAACGAGAACTATGCTCCTTGGGAGGAGCAGCGGTTCAGGCAGGGTGACATCGCTGCTGGAGGTATGCATGCATCTAAGCTGTGTTGAAATTGCATCTGATTCAAGCTCTGTACTCAGTGCTTCCCTTCTTCCGTATGTGTACTCCATTGTCTTGTGTGGTATCAGACCAATATTAAACGCATGTGTCGTGCAGATATCTATGGTCTCGTCTTCACTGTGAGTGCAAGCTTCATCAGATGTCCTTAGAATGGGACATTGATCCATGAAGTAGATTCACATGACAGTCTTTTGTGGAGTACGTCTATCCCCTCGTGTCGTTTCAAATGCTCACCCTAGGCTGTTTCGTAGATGTCAATAGTAGTCATGCCGAAATTTAATTTCACAGATTTCTTGGAGAGCATAGAGAGGCACCGAATCACTCACTTGATGTGAGAGTCAGACTTTCCACTGAGAAATGCTTTCATTATTGACGTGATTGGTTACCCAGGCTGGTTCCGCCACAAATAGTGCTGCTTTGCAAGGTCAGCAGACATCAAACGGCTGTGGGATTGAGTTCGATGTGCTGAAGGGCATACTCGTAGCACCCAGCTGTCAAGAACTATGACCTGAGCGGCGTTCGATACTTGATTTCTGGCGCTGCGCCTCTTTCAGCTGAATTGGTGCAGCAGCTCACGAAAATAATGCCCAACGCACAGATTGGCCAAGGTTATGGTGAGCCTGCAAACCCTTCCTCCTTGGATGATTCCATTTATTTGCACCGGGAATCTAGGGCTGACTGAATCCTGCACATCGATCTCAATGTATCCAGCGAATCAGACAATAGGTGTCCCAGGTAGCGCTGGACGGCTAAATCCGGGTGTAGTTGCTCGAGTGGTCAAGCCTGACGGTTCCTTGGCTGGCTACGACGAACCCGGTGAATTGAGAGTGAAAACGCCGTCCTTAGCATTGGGATACCTAAATAACGAACAAGCCACAAGAGACACATTTGTTGATGGATGGCTTTGCACTGGAGACGAGGTCATCATACGTGAAGATAATGAAATTTTCATCGTTGATAGACTGAAGGTATGATCTACGGGTCAAACTTTGCTGCATCAGCTGACCTGCTTGTCATTCAGGAAATAATGAAAGTTAGGGGATTCCAAGTAGCTCCTGCCGAGCTGGAAGGCTGTATTTTAAATCACCCAGACGTTGCAGACACGTGTGTCGTGTCCGTACCTGACGAATACAGCGGCGAAATTCCGTTAGCGTTCGTCGTGCTTCGTGTATCCGCTGCCACCCGCGTTGGAAAAAGCCCTCGAGAAATAGACATAGCCAAGGCTTCTATCATGAAGGTTGGTCATGTTAACATATCGATGACAGAGTTGAGTCCTGACATCGTCGTTTAGTACGTTGCAGACCACAAGGTCGCGTACAAGTGTCTAGCGGGAGGTGTGGAATTCATAGATGTTATACCAAAGAATCCGAGTGGAAAGTTACTTCGACGGATACTTCGCGATCGAGCTCGGCAATTAAGGGCAGGAGGGCTCAAGGCGAAGATGTGATAGTATCTTTATGAATATAAGTTAGAGCACTTACTAGTATCTACGAGCTCCCGACAAACAATTCCCAATTATGTAAATTTCGCGTTCGCCGTTGAGCACCGTGACATGCCTTCCCGGTCTACCAGTTTGGTATTCCATCGCAATAATTGAATAAACCATAAACACTAGAAATACGCGTGTCAAATGAATGCAAGGAGTCAGCCAACTGCACAACCCGTGGCACACCCGCTAACTTATTATAATGCCACTCGGTTCCCAGCCCTATGCGTCCGAAGACCCCCCGGATGATGCATATAACCTAAAGACGTGGAATTTTGTGAACTGTGGACACTTCACACCTTCATACTCTCTCCACATTGTAATCTCATGGCCGAGATCTGTGCTCCGAATCTTGAGGCGTACGTTCCAGATGACCTTACATTGCCCCAGTTCATTCTCGACTCGCATCACCCATTGAGACCCATTCGACCAAGCCATGTGCCATGGTTCATTGACGACGCCAGTGGAAAGAGGGTTGGGCATGAAGAGGTGTGTTGACGTTGATAGCCTCGCTAGGTTGTGTGAGACTGGTAATGACACCCTTGAACACGATAACCTAAGGTCCGTGCAAGGACGTACGGACTTGCAAACAGCCTAAGTCTGCAGTTTCGGATCAGTAAGTCTCCAAATGTGCTTCTATACACGCCTGCTACTTTGATGCTGACGTTCACTTCTTAGAAGATAACCACTCGGGTGCGCGTTTAGGCGCCCATCCAGGACTTTTGAGACTGACAGCTTTCACCGCAGTGGTCATCTTCAGCCCAAACCACATTGGTATTGACAATCTTCAAGTAATGCTTAATTCTAGTCACACTTAATATCGTAGATTATCCGGTCGCCATATGGGCAACGCATCGACTAGGTGGTATCGTGTCGTATGTCATGAGTGTTCTGATATCTTGGAACCAATCTGACACTGCCATCGGACTTCTATCCCAGATGCTCGAGCCCAGCTTATGGTGTGGACGAATTGTTTCATCAAATAAATGTGGTCCGCCCGTCCTTGATAATCACGCATTCCTCCTGTCTGGACACTGCACTGGCTGCCGCTCAGGCTGCCAGTTTGCCACCCGAGCATGTTATCACGCTTGATGACTCAAATCAGATGACCGTAGAGAAGCTGATCCAGATTGGGCTTCGGAGCGAGCCAAATTTCATTGAGCGAAAGTTACGGAAGGGAGAAGCGAAGACAAAAGTTGCATTTCTCAGTTTCTCGAGTGGTACAACAGGCAAACCAAAGGTGCGGCTCCTGTTATCAGGCTTTAAACTGAACAGAACTCCTACTTTTGGCCACGATAGGCTGTTGCGATATCACACTTTGGCCCTATTGTCTCCGTGATTCAGAAGGCTGAGCAACAAAAGGTTAACAAGGATTATGCCCCTTGGGAGGAACAAAGATTTCGACAAGGGGATGTGGCTGCAGGAGGTACGATTGTATAGGCTTAATGCAAGGTCGCTAACCGCCTTTTATCCAGTGCTACCCTTTTTCCGTGCGTACTCCTTTCCGTATCCTTTTAACTAGCTGACCTGTACAACGCTGTTAGATATTTATGGATTAGTTTTAGAGGTAAATGGATTTTCTCGACCTGTTTAATGCTTATACATGATGACCTTTAGGTCCACTTTCTACCATTCTGCGGTGTGAGCTTCCGATGGTACCCTACCATGTCTCTCGTCTCAACTCTATGCAGATATCTGTTGTAGTGATACCCAAGTTCAACTTCACGGCGTTCCTAGAAAGTATCGTGAGACATCGCATAACTCATCTCATGTGAGTTGTTACCATTGCCATGACACGTCATGTCAATCCTGACATGTACAAAGGCTGGTACCACCTCAGATTGTGTTACTTTGCAAGGTTTGCACGATTTAGCTGATCAGCCACTTGGTCTGACACTCTAGCAAGCACCCTGTCGTGAAGAATTATGATCTCACTCGTATCAGATTCTTGAATTCTGGAGCTGCGCCGCTATCCGCCGAGCTTGTCGATCAGCTAGTGAAGGTTGTACCCAATGCACAGATAGGTCAAGGTTATGGTAGGACCGCTTTCCATACTCCCCTTCGTCGCTTCTTTACATGTTTGTCCAGGCACGACGGAGGCGGCTGGTACTATCACAATGTTTTCCCCGGACACCAAACTTGGCGTTCCTGGCAGCGCTGGGCGCCTTGTACCTGGCATCATTGCCAAGGTAGTCAAAAGTGATGGAACCATGGCGGGATTCAACGAACCAGGTGAACTACAGGTGAAGATGCCATCTGTAGCACTAGGATACGTGAACAATGATGAAGCGTGAGTTATCTTCTATAGCAGATGCTCGCGTTGAGCTCATTAGCGATGAAAAGTACGAAGGAGACCTTTGTCGATGGATGGTTGCGCACTGGTGACGAAGTCATTGTGCGCGAGGACCTTGAAGTGTTCATTGTAGACCGTCTGAAGGTGCACCATGATTCGTATCGCATCAACTTCGAATGTTTAACATTTTCGACAGGAAATCATGAAGGTTAAAGGCTTCCAAGTTGCTCCTGCTGAGCTGGAGGGCTGTCTTCTAGATCATCCTGATGTTGCAGACACATGCGTCGTGCCGATACCCGATACTTACAGCGGGGAGCTTCCTATGGCGTTCGTCGTACTTCATCCTAACGCAGCCAAGAAGCTCGCCTCGAATCCAGCTGAAGTCGAGAGAGTTAAAGCATCCATTAAGAAGGTTGAGCTCGTACTGCATTATTCCAAATATTGTCTAACCATTTTCTTTGTTGAAGCATGTCGCAGACAACAAAGTTGCATATAAACATCTGGCTGGGGGCGTGGAGTTTACGGATGTTATTCCCAAAAATCCGAGTGGGAAGCTACTACGCCGTGTGCTGCGCGATCGGGCCCGTGACTTGGTGCGGCCGAAATCGAAACTGTGACTTCTGCATTCCACCCGCTTCGGTTATCATCATCATTACCACTGACCCTATTTATTTCTATCATGACTGAATTCGTAGTCTCATTGTGTTGCTGCGCACAAAGTGGTATTCGTACTAGAACCTATTACAGAGCAATTGACATGTCTCCGCTAACGGTAGTGTCAAAGAGAAGCTGGGCGCGTGGGGACCTGCATGAGTCCAACACTACTCAGTTTGCCGAAGCCGTTTCAAGTGATGGAATCATTACCGTATCCTCGATGATTCTGCGCTTGTGGGGCTCCTCAATATCTCGGATTCACCACCGGCGCTCAAAAGACTCCAAATTCTCCTTCAGTCGTAGTATGTCTTCTTCTGTGACACCATCGTTCTTCCCCATGGACACAACCTTCAGAGGGACACCTGCCTCCTTTCGCTTCTGCACCATCTGGAGTATTTGGTCTCCAGAGACGCTGCCAGAAATCTCCAGAGTTGTAAGCGAAGGAAGCCAAACATTTCGTTGGCCGGAAACTGAGCAAGTGGGATCAAGTAACCGAAGAAACGCGGGGGTGAGGTAAAACATTAACAATTTGAGCTCTTTGAGGTTGCCAAGTTCTGCGTACATGAGCTCGACACTATGGTCAGAGCACAGAAGACGCCGTAGTTCAAGTGTCTCTAGTCCACTGAGTAAACTTTGTCTGCCTTCTTTTGGTACCATCGGGGCCGCGATCGTCGCAGGATCAACAACCTGGGCCACAACATCCGTACAATCCTCGGAGAAATCGAGCGTGAGGCTTTTGAGGGCAGGAAGGGCTAGGCAACGAAGTAATCCACTGACGTAGGCTGGAGAATCAAAATTCAAGGAAAGGTCTGTCAGTGACCACAACTCCATGACTCCGGAATCACAACTTCCTGAACCTCCTTCCGAATACCAGTCATGGGGAAAACCAAGGGGACCAGACCACAATAGAGAGAGAGTCTTTGGCTTGGGTGTAAGGATGCCAACGAATTGGGACCATGACGGCCGTACATCTTCCGTATGAAAACATAGCTCCAGATCCGATATATTAGACCCGCGGGATAACCATTCTTGGCACCAATCGACATGCACTCCCCGTAACACTACTGTCTTGAGATGCGGAGCAACACCTCCAAACAACTTGAAATGTGGTACAAGGTCATAATGGGCGAAAGTTGCGTGGCTTCCCTCATCTGCGAAGTCGTACAATTTGAGAGCCTCGAGTTGGGGAGCATCTCTTATAGAAGGATCTGAAACTGCAGAGAGGAAAACGACCATGTACTTGTGGCAAGAGACTGCGACTTCGATGGATCGCCAGCGGGAGATATGTGGCACGAGAAGGGATATGAGAGCATCGAGATTACGAAATGACACCTCTTCATAACAGTCATCTGGAGGTTGACTGCAGCACTCTATGTCGATGTCGATAGGGAGGCTTTTGCTGCGTTCAAGTAAAGTCTTGGGGCGTTCAAGGCAGACCGATTCGAGAAGTGATACGCTGATCTTCGTCCAAAGAGACGGAGTTACAAGGGCCACGGTGCGCCAACGTTGGCAGACATGCGAGACGAGCACCTCAAATGGCGGCATAAACGGCGATTGATTGGCAGATTTGAACGGACCGTCCCCATCATGACCCTCTTCCTCGTCCTGACTGCAGGCGCCTGTCACGCCGTCCGCATCATCGTGTGCAGTCTCGTAGGAGCCCCATCCACTGTCAACAGATCGGACGCCGATTTCAAATATGAAAGAAAGAACTTCTGGAGGGATGCTATTCACAGGACATGAACACGAAGCCTTTGGTGGGACGGAAAGATTGCCTTTTAGCGAAAGCTGGATGTCAGCCGAGGCGGACTCCTTGTCCATTCTTTACACGAAGTCTTCAAGTTGTAGGCCCGAAGATTCGGGTTGAGGTGAACGGTTAAAAATGCCTTTCTTGATCAATTGCAAGTCTAGAGGTAAGAGAGCGGAGCATGTTCGGAATTTCCCGTTGCACTTTATTTCGTTCCGAAAATGGCGAATGGTAAATCGACCTAGTTTCATGCAGTTTCAAATTTCAAGCCACGACTTGAACAGTAATGATAATCATTGACTTTATTCGTTTCTCGTTCGATCTACCCAATTCCCCTTTGAACTCGAGTCTTGTCGTGCTGTGCGCCACGCTAGTAGCATCTTTACCCAGAACCTATGACAAACGAGGCGTATCCGCTCGTAAGGGTGCTGACAGTGTGAGTGCCAGACCAATCAGCTCGTTAACCTCATCAAAAATGATGGAATCATTTACCGTATTTCTACGCCCCTTGAAGTCGTCTGAAGCGATAGGATCATTCACCGCGTTTCTACCTTCCTCAAAGTCGTCTGAAGTGATGGAATCATTTACCGCGTCTTGTTGCTCTTCAATATCTGGCAGTAGCTCCAATTCATCATCGCTGCCTTCATCATCCGAGTGGCTACTTTCATCATCTGAGTCGCTGTCTTCGTAATAACTACCCTCAAAGGAGTTAAATATCTCCAAAATCTCCTCGAACCGTAGTATGTCTGCATCCGTGACATCGTCGTCTTCCCTCATGTACACAGCCTTTAGAGGGACACCTGCCTCCTTTCGATTCCGCACCAACTGGAGTATTTGGTCTCCAGGGACATCGGAAATCGTCAAACTTGTAAGCGAAGGGAGCCAAACTGGATGACCAGGAACTGAGTAGAGTGGATCAAGTAACTGAAGAAATGCGGGAGTAAGGTCAGCCATTGATAGTTTGAGTGTTTTGAGATCGCCAAGTTCGGCGTACATGAGCTCGACACCATGGTCAGAGCACAGAAGGCGCCGTAGTTTGAGGGTCTCTAGTCCACTGAGCAAACTTTGTCTATCTTTTTCGGGTACCATCGGGACCGCGATCGTCGCAGGATTAACTATCTGGGCTACAACATCTGTATAATCCCTCCCTAAGAAATCGAGTGTGAGGCTCTTGAGGGCGGGAAGTGCTAGACAACGAAGTAATCCACTGACGTAGCCCGGCAAACGGAAAGTCAAGGTAAGCTCTATCAGTGACCGCAACTCAATGACTCCGGAATTATATCTTCCTGAACCTCCTTCCGAACACCAATCATGGGGAGAACCAAGGGGACCAGAGCACCGTAGAGAGAGAGTCTTCAGTTTGGGTGTAAGGATGCCAACTAATTGGGACCATGATGGCCGTACATCCTCCGCATGAAAACATAGCTCTAGATCTGATATATTAGACCCGCAAGATAACCATCCCTGGCACCAATCGACATGCACTCCCCATAACACTACGGTCTTGAGACGCGGAGCGACGCCTCCAAACAACTTGAAATGCTGTACAAGGTCACGATGGGCGAAAGTTGTGAGGCTTTCTTCATATATGCAGTCGTACAATTTGAGAGTCTCGAGCTGGGGAGCACCTCCTATAGAAGGATCTGAAACTGCAGAGAGGAAAATGGACATGTACTTGTAGCGAGAGACTGCGACTTCGATGGATCGCCAGCGGGAGATATATGGCACGAGAAGGGACATGAGAACATCGAGATTACGAAATGACCCTTTTTCATAGTCATCTGGAGGTTGGCCGCGGCAGTCTACGCCGATGTCGATAGGGAGGCTTTTGCTGCGTTCAAGCAAAATCTTAGTGCGTTCAAAGAAGACCGATTCGAAAGGTGATACGTTGATCTTCGTCCAAAGAGACGGAGTTCTAAGGGCTACAGCGCGCCAATGCTGGCAGATATGAGAAATGAGTACCTCAAACGGTAGCATAGTCTCGATTGTCGAGTCACTGGCCGATTCGGATACATCATCTCCATCCCGAATCTTGTCCGGGGTCCCTCCCGTGACGCTGTCCACTTCGTCCGCACTCTCCTCCTCATCGAAATCTTCATCCTCAAAAGATCGGACACCGATTTCGAATATGAGAGAGAGGATTTCCGGAGGAATGTTATTTACAAGGCATGAGTCCTTTGGTGGAACGAAAGAGTCGTTTGTTGATGAAAGGTGGAGGTTACCGACGAGGGAGTTATCCATTCTCCACAGGATGATTGATGTTGGAATTTTGAAACAGTACTAAGTTTCCAAGATGGTGCATAGGGGCTTGGGAGAAAATAAATACTCAGTCTAATTTAGTCGAAATGTCTCAGAACAAATAGATACAAAGTTTCAATATTCGATCTATGGATAAACGTTTCAAACGATCAAACAACTCGGTTCAACGACAACACGCTCCCTTCGAGTCGCCAGTTGCATTAATGCACAGGAAGGCGATCCCATCGAAATTGATATCGAATTGTACATCGTCAACGTTTGTTCGTTCCGATGATCGTTAGTTCCGATGATCGGAACTAACAAACGTTGTCGATATCAATTTTCAATCGCCAGAACTTGTGAATGAAGCCGCGGCTTTTGCTTATAAGTTACAGGGGGCAGAGCTCAATTTGCACTGGCAGAACCGGCCGAATAACGTCTTCTGTCAATGCCACTCGGAGAAATTTTCAAGCTTAGTACGACACTATCTCAGGCGGCATATAGTCGCGCTTGCAGACTGCAATGTCTGTCGTTCCGGTAGTGCCAACCCTTCAAGAGGTGATACTGTGCAAGATGCACTAATTACTCAAAGCTTCCGCTTTTTCCTCTACTTAGTATGGGATTCCGGAGGGGCTGTGCCTCCTCGTTACTCCTACGCCACGTTGCAATGATATATCACGTAACGGATCCGAAGCAACCCAGAAACAATGGGATCAGGCCCGTCATATGTGGCTGTCAGCCTATAACTAGTATAATATAAGTACCTTAAGTAGTCACTCCGTTACTGGCGGAATCAGCGCAGTCACCAATGTCCTCCTCGACGCAGGACCTCTTACCGCACCTTAACTTGCGGAATACGTTCGGGGCTTTTTTCATTGGAGTCTCCTTTGCAGCAGTGTATGTAAACAGCCAAATCTGAGCGTTTCCCGTCGCCCTAACATATCTTGCGGAACAGTTTTTTTGGTGTAAGCAATGTTCAAGCTTTCATCTACTTTCAGGCGCATAGAGGTACTGAGATGGCCTTGTATAAATTGGTCGTACGTCTATGCTCCTTTCTTTCCAGTTCAGCTTTTGACGCTACGTCAGGTCATCGGGCTCTGGTAGGTGTTGGTTCGAGTCGATCATATGGCACTGTACCTTGTTTTTTTTTCTTAGGATACTTGATGCTTTACACCTTGCCTTGATCGTGCATTGCGTCTACTATTATTTAGTGACCAACTATATGAACGTCAGCGCAGTCACAGAAATTGTGTGGAGTCTCAAAGTGAGTTCTTGCTTCTGTCTTCCAGCAGCCTCGACTGTCATTGATGGGCTCGTGCAGCTTCAAACAATAATCAACGTAAGTTGTATTTTTACGATCTGCGATCCGCCTCAGACATGCATTTTACAGGTTCTCGTCATCTATATTGTACATCTGTGAGTTCAACGCCTAACGTTACGTGCACCGACGGAGTAATGCTCTTTGGGCCATAGTCTGTATGTCTATCGCATATGGATAGGTATTTGTCCCCCTATCAGTTGATCTACCACGACTTATGTGGGTGAACGTAGTTAGCAAGGGGCGATCAAGAGTTCTCCCTATAACACTGGTAGGTTTGCACCATGTCAATGTATTGTGTCATTCATTATGTTGATCCAACATCAGGGTATAATTGTGATCCTAGCGTCAGGTGAGTCCGCCACTTGAACTGCTTTCCCATGATCTTGACAACTCCCTGCAGGCGGTGTTTCCATTGGTGAGAGTTCGATAGTAAGATGCTTACCGGCTGATCATTTTAACCCAACGGTTAGCCCTTCTCCGTGCATTGTGAGTGAAACAGCTTACGCCATCCATGCCGTGCTGATGGTGAGTAGATATCGGTGCCATGTATTCTCGGATTTGATCGGAATCGAGTGGGCGACATTCACGGCTGTGGGCACATTTACTTTTGTCGACTTCGCCATTGCATCATCGCTGTGCTATTTGCTCGCTACCTCCCATACTGGATTCTCTAAGTAAGGGACAGTCTGTTCACCAATATCGATTTGGTATATTTACATAGTATACTCAGCACGGATTCCTTCTCAACAAAGCTCATGACTTACACCATTAATACTGGTTGTCTGACAAGGTATTACTCCTTGTAGCCCAACCCACATCAGACCTGAATTCATCGTTCATGTAGCATATGTTCGATGGCAGCTTTAATCACAGTGAGGCTCCAACTTTTGCATCGTCCCATTTGTCCCTGAGGGTCATCGTCAGTGCGCAGTAATGCCGAAAAACTTCATCTTCCTCGGTATTGAATTTTTCATAGCTAAATGTATGTCCAAAGCAATCTCCGAGGGTCGCGCTGACCGGTGTTACTATTTCCAGTATATATCAACTCGTTCCTTGCACTCCTGAATGCACGACACTATCTACAGCCCAATGCAGAGCCTGTTGTTCGTTCCGGATTACGTCTCCGTCACAGTGTCTATCCCCCGCAGCTCTACAGGGAATCTCAAGACGACAAAATTGTGGCATTCCGAAAGTTTAACCATCCCGACGATGAGGATCTGCACTCAAACTGTCCCGTTCAGGTATCATGGTTAGTATTGCGTTGCCTTCGAAGGCACAGGACTAAATAACACGTTTTAGCCATGACGGTGGATCGGGTGACGATGTGGACTCATCAGTGTGACGGATTGATTACAACTTGGGAAATGCCGCCTGGCCTCAGCGTTAACCGTGCTTGCGCCAGTCTCACCCATCCCCAATCATCGACATCCCTGCCCTTCTCCTCAGAGCTCGTTTATCTTCACGTGTCCCCCCGTAGTCTGCCACTTATGCCTACTTTGAATTCCCATTCCTCTTTGTACATCGCCTCCAGATCGCGCAATAATCTTAAACTTATGACGCCGTTCCTTCCGACTTATCATTTGAGTCACCGCCGACAATGCCTGGTGTGAATCTCATATATGATCCCAAGCATTATTGCGTCCTGCAATGGCCACACCTTCTGTTTAGTGTGCTCTACCCTGACATATCTCTTAAGATGCGCAATACAGAACTATCATTTATCCCCTTCTGCCCTCGCTCTCTTCTCGCCCCTTCGTTCTTCCTTGTCCTTCTCTGTCGTGCCCGCGGCTTTCATGATGTCCAGCAGACCCTCCCGCGCGTTGCATCACTTGAATCCAGAATATAGTGATTGAGCCTCCCGGTTTCACGATCTTAATTTGCTGGATATCAGCCCGAAATGTATCGAACTTTTTGTCGCCCATGTAGAAATGCCTGACTGCGAAGTACACCTCCACCATTGCGCAGTAGTATTACTGCAAGCGATAACTCTCATCAGGCCCATTGTCCGGCTTGGGACAGAAAAACAGAGAGGTGCCATTTTCGATAACAGACGAAACGAGAGACTGATGGAGCGACCGATGAATGAGATGTTAGTTCTCCCACATTCACATATCCTGCTTCCTCGCGAAGAAATATACCCATCGAGGAGAACATTCCGTTGGGTACAGTGAGATTCAAGCCACTTGAGGACGAGTCATATAAATGGCCCAGAAGTATCTCCAAAGCACAGCTTCCAGTAATTATGGTGCCTGTCTTGTGCATGACCGTCAGGAAGTGTTCTAGGGAACCCAAGAAGAAGCGGTGTAGGATGGCCTCAAGACGATGGCAAGGAACGACTCGGCACCACAAACAGATTTCGTGTGGCAGTTTCTGCATAGCCAAAAGCTCCGGCAAAAAGTGGACATGCGTGATCAGGACGTTTATCATGTCCTGCATCGCGAAAACTAGCAGCACATGAGATTTATTCAGCCTAACGAACAAAAACTCACAGGTGGAGACCGCGGATTGCGGAAGGGTATTCATCATGTCGGGCCAGATGGCTCTAGGAGTTTTGATGCTAGCCGCAGCTTATGTCTGCTTCAGATGCACACCCAGAAAGCATGGGGATGCTCCGATGAGCGGGGGGGAGGGGCATCTTTTTAACCAGAATTGCCTGCACGAATGCACAGTAAATCGGCCACCAGCAGTATCTATTTATCAGGCTGAGACATATCTGAAGGAACCAGCGGCACGAGAAAGGCGAATCTCATATTTACTCCACGTTTCTACCCCTAATGGTTCAGGATGATGCGTAACAGCTAGTATAGAGAGGAAGACCTACTGAGAATGCTGACAGGGTGTGCATCTTCCACCAGCTGCAGGTCTACTACAGATATGTCGTGTGATTCCCGCATGCAAACGTGCGAGGACACAGAATCATCAACTACGGCGGATGCACGGAAAGTGTGAAAACGAAAGCCTCCTCGAGCTTGACATTCCACTGCAGGAGTAGTGGTGTGGTCAGCAGCCCAACTCCTACTGGAATCGAAGTGACCAACCAAACAAAAAAAGTCCCTCGCCATTGTGACTCGTTGCTAGCCCGAACAATGAAATGCACATGACGGCAATGGGTAAAGAGATTGTTGATTCAGGGGCGACTCGGGCTGCAATGTCGAACATAGTAATACGCACGCCCCCTATGGCGTCCGGCGAAGTGAGAGCCAGGATCGAATATGCGGTCAGTGGTAGTCGATGCGCGGAAACGCTGAGTGAGGCATGGAATCGTTGTAGAGTCGCCTGCGTCCGAAATCGTTCACAAGGAGGTGGTCTGCGATATACAAAAAGTTCATTACACTTCAGGCTGATATCCAGCAAATCGAGATTGTCGAACCAGGTAACTCAATCGCAATGTCTGGGTTCAAGCTGCGAATCACGGCAGGCGTTTTCGAAGAATTAGGCCTCAAAGAACGACTTAAAAGGGAACAATCACGTGCTGGAGAAAAGGACCAAGGAAGTGAATTATGAGCTGCTAGAATACCTTGCAAGCAAGGTGATATGCTTGGGTTGTTGTTAGTCCACCACGTCCGAGTCGCAAAATTTACTTAGTACTTAATCGTCGTGCTCTCACAAATGTGGGGGACGCTGATGTCATTACAGTTTTCATAGTCTCCGCAGGCGTGCTTCTTGCAATAAATCTCTTATCTTTCCGTCGATGAGCGAGTGAGAACTATTTGCATGACTCGGAAGTCTAGAGAATTTGGAATTCATGAAGCCATCGGAGAGCAGGCGATGCGGGGCCAGACTAATGAGCGTGGCGGTGGAATCAGGCCTGCAGGTGTTCATTGGGACGCCGAGCGTGCTACAATAACTTGCGTCCACAGTCTATTTGATCAGCCGCCGCATGGTATTATTCATGACAGTATAGTACATATTGCAGCATTTGAAAGCGGCGTCGAAAGTGGCATAATGATAGCACGGAAACCGAATAAAACAGCTTGAAAAATCGTGGTGATGAGTGCAAGAATGTGAAATAAATGAACTGGAGAACATTTATGCATGCAGGACTGTAGAATGGGGTCTAGTAGAGTTGCCTGAGCTCCAGGAATTGTTGGCGACCTATGACAGATGAGTGGTCAGCACAGTGTCACCAGATAAATGAGTTACACACCAGTTGGGTAGCCTCGTCCTCATATTGCTGGTGTGAGGAAGTTGGTCATTACAACTAAGAACACTGGGACCGACATCTCTTACCTTATGTTGATCTGGTGTCAAAGCCCCGTAGTAGATGCGAAACTCGTCGTTCTTGAGCCAATAAAGTGCGCATAGGTTGCTGTTTAGAACTGTGAGTACCATGTCCGAAAAATATTGCCTACTTACCGTCCGTTCGTTGTAGCGCTTGGACGCATCTTGACCGCTTTGCCTCCGGATCTAACCTTGCTAGACGTAGCTTTGAGAACATGGTTAGCGCTACCCGTATCGATGCTGGAAGGTTTTGTGGGTCCTCTGGAGACTGGATCTTGCTGGAGAGGAGAGAGTAAATTCACTTTGCAGCTGCTAAAGCGAGCGTCAAACTAATTAGCACTCAATCAATGCGAACTATGACTTACAGAGGATTGATGATCGGTCTTGAAACAATGAAATCAGTCTTGATTGAGATATCCTCCGCATTGATGCGAGGCTTTGTGGGGGAGATCGGAAGTGCCGATAATTCGGGGGGCTGCAATCGAACATGCTGAACTGTAGACAGAGGAGAAACTTTGGACTTGTCGTAAATTGTAGGTAAAAGTTGCAATGGAGCCAATTTAGAACTCCGCTCAGTGGTATCACTGCGAAAATTTGTTAGACACCAAGCAGTTGGGCTACGAAGCCCGTGCTGTGAGTCTGTGACGGCAGTGTAGGATTGATTTACAGGTATGTTATGATCAATCGGGCCCTCAGATTCAGAGGCCGCCTCAGGCCTTATTTTGCATGTTCTAAGTTCTCACAGCGGGCCGTTAGGACTCGGAATGCAGTGCAAAGTTCATCGTTCAAAATAGGGACGGTTGTGTACTAATCTAGTCTTCGTGCATGGCACGATCACGTCGGAAGTTGGAACTTCTGCCTCATCGCATCTGAAAGATGACCGATGATCGATCAGTGATCTATACCAACTACACATGGCTTGTATGTGACTGAGGGATATATAGTACGCTAAGGCTACTGTGGAATTAGCCTGTCAACCATGTCCTCCCCCCCGCCGCAGAACCTCTTACCGCAAGTTGACCTGGGGAATACGTTCGGGGCACTTTTCATTGCAGGTACCCTTGCAGCAGTGTTGGTAAACTCGGTTTTGCTATGCAGTCACGACTAACTCGAAGCGTTTTTTGTCACTAACGCAGTCTCTTTGGCGTAACGAATGTTCAAGCTTTCGTCTACTTTCAGACGCATAGAGGCACATGGACGTTGTATAAGTTGGCGGTACGTCCACGCTGCCTTCTTTTCAGCTCAATTTCTGATCACTACTACATCAGGTCGTCTGGCTCTGGTAGGTATCATTTGAGTTATAATTGTCAAGCAGGTTGAACTTTACCCTGATCTCCTAGGGTATTTGATGCTCTGCACCTGGCCCTGCTCACTCATTGCGTTTATTATTACTTAGTGATAAACTACGCGAACTTCACTGTCCTCACAGAAATTGTGTGGAGCTTCAAAGTCAGTTCGTGCTTCGGTCTCCAGCAGTCTCTGGTGTCATGTTAACGCCTTCGTGCAGCTTCAGCTAGTTTTTGACGTAAGTTGAATTTCTCAAGCTCGGCGATCCATATCGTGACACTCCACAGGTTTTGATCGTCTATGGGGTACATGTGTAAGTCTGACATCCACGATGTCATTTGCAATAGTCAAGTAACGCTGTTTTGGTGAATAGTTTGTATGCCTATCGCATATGGATAGGTATGTGTTTACTATTAACAGGTGTGACGGAAACTTACTGGGTGCCCATAGTCAGCAAGGGCCGATCAAGAGTTCTCCCTGCAGCAGTGGTGGGTTTGCTAATCCCAGGTTATTTCATTGTGTTGATCTACTCTCAGTGCATGATTGTCACCCTAACTTCAGGTGAGCCTGTCATCCAAACACACACTTTCTCAATCTTAAAATACTGTCAGGTGTTGTCATTGGTGAGGGTGTGATGGTACTCTAATTGTCGACTCATCATTTTAACCCAATGACAGCCATTATTTGGGCAATGTGAGTGGGATGGTGTATTCCCTACCCTGTGACATGCTGATCTGGGCGAGTAGGTATCAATGCCATGTGTTTGCTGATCTGATCACCCGAGTCCAATGGGCAACATACATGGTTTTGGGCACGGCTGCTTTTGTCGACTTCATTATTGCATCATCGTTATGCTATCTCCTCGCTACCTCCCGTACCGGATTTTCTAGGTAAGGGGAGTCTTCACTAATTGTGGCGCGGCATGCTTACCATGGAGTGCTCAGCACCGATTCATTTTTAACAAGGCTCATGATTTACATTGTTAATACCGGCTGTATGACGAGGTATTTCTTGTCATATTCCACGTCATACCTGAACTCATATTTTGTACAGTGCATCTTCGATGGTAGCTATCATCACAGTAAGGTCCACGATTGTTTGCACTACCCAGCTTGTATCTAAGTGTCACACATAGTGCGCAGTGATGCCGACAAACTTCATATTCCTCACTATCGAGTTTTTGCTAGCTAAATGTATGTCCAAAGCAATGACCGACCACCATGCTGACCAGCGACCGTTTCAAGTATATGTCAACTCGTACCTTGCACTCCTGAATGCTCGCTACTACCTGCAGCCTGACAATCCAGATACTGCTGATTTCTTGGGGCTTTGTGCCACCCACCCATTGCCATACAATAAGGAGTCCGAAGACGAAAAACTTCAAAATTTCTGCAAGGATGTGTCTAGACTCCCCTATGATCAATTATATCCCGCTCGCCCTATTCAGGCTGTCATGGTTAGTAATTACATTGCTGTTGAAAGGAGGGGACTAATCGATGCGCTTTAGCCACAGCGACCGATCGCAGTAACGATGGACACGAGCTCTTTCTCCTCGGTGTGATGGTTGGTATGCCTGTGTTATTAACAGCTCATGACCTCATGTGGTAGGACTCATGAAAGTTGCTTAACTAGTAAACCACCTCGCCACCAAAGAGGACACGACACAGTCTTTAGAGTTTCCTCTTACGCATTTTCCGATTATAATAAGTTCGTCCCCTTAATCCACTTTTGCGTATCCTAGATGTTTGTATCATTTAGCATTATATCCACTTCCAAGCTTGGAGACAACCGCATATGAAAACCAGATCAGTGGACAACTTGTGCACCCAAACTTCAAAGCACGCACTACTGAGTTCTCTCTTGGAACCTTTGCAGATTACTAATGGATGTTACTTTACACCAACCCGAAACACTAATATACGCTACCACTTATCCAGCAGCAGCTAACGGTAGACGTTCAACCCAGTCAATTGCAAAGAGTCATGAGACTCCAAGTTGTTCGCTATGGACATACGTGTAGTGCACCGATAGGCCTGTGGTGTCTTCGGCGTTCGCCTCCTTGTGTTCAGACCGCGACGGGGATGTTGAGAATTCTCCCTATGTCATAACACTGGTAGGTTCGCACCGTGTTAATGTATTATGTCATTCATTATGTTGATCCGACATCAGGGTGTAATTGTGATCCTAGCGTCAGGTGAGTCCACCACCCGAACCACTTTCCCATAGATCCTGACAATTCCTGCAGCCGGTGTTTCCATTGGTTGAGAGTTCGATAGTAATATATTTATCGGCTTATCATTTTAATCCAACGGTCAGCCCTCCTCTGTGCAGTGTGAGTGAAACAGCTTTCGCCCTCCATGCCGTGCTGATGGCGGATAGATATCGGTGCTATGTATTCTTGGATTTGATCGGAATCAAGGGTGACATTCACGGTTGTGGGCATGTTTACTTTAATCCACTTCGCCATTACATCCTCACTGTGCTATTTGCTCGCTACCTCCCATACTGGATTCTCTAAGTGAGGGGCAGTCTGTTCACCAATATTGATTTGATATACTATCATAGTATACTCAGCACGGATTCCTTCTTAACATAGCTCATGATTTGCACTATTAATACTGGTTGTCTGACAAGGTATTAATCCTTGTAGCCCAGCCTATATCATACCTGAACTCATCGTTCGTTTAGCATATCTTCGATGGCAACTTTAATTACAGTGAGGCTCCACTTTTTCATCGTCCCATTTGTCCCTGAGGGTCATCGTCAGTGCGCAGTAATGCCGAATTTTTCATAGCTAAATGTATGTCCAAAGCAATCTCCGAGAGTCGCGCTGACCGATCTTACTATTTCAAGTATATATCAACTCGTTCCTTGCACTCCTGAATGCACGACACTATCTACAACTCAAGACAGAGCCTGCTGTTCGTTCCGGATTACATTTTCGTCACAGTGTCTATCCCCCGCAGCTCTACAGGGAGTCACAAGACGACAAAATTTTGGCCTTCCAAAAGCTTAGCCATCCTGACGATAAGGATGTGCACCCAAACTGTCTCGTTCAGGTATCATGGTTAGTGGTTGCGTCGCTGTCGACAGCATAGGCCAGTAGCAGATTGGGTGACGATATAGTCTCGTCGCCCGGGTCGGTGTGGCGGATTGATTACAATATGCTTGGGTTGTTGTTAATCCACCGCCCACCACGTCCGAGTTGCAAAAGTTACTTACATGTTCTTAGCACTTAATCGTCGTGCTATCACAAGGGTGGGGAACGTTGATCTCATTCCAGATTTCATAGTCTCCACAGGCACGCTTCTCGCGAGTCACGACAAACCTCTTATCTTTCCATCGATGAGCGAGCGAGAACCACCGGAAGTCTGGAGAATCTGGGACTCATGAAGCCACCGGAGAGCAGGCGGTGCGAGACCAGACAATAAATCAAGCGTGGCGATGCAACCGAGCCTGCAGGTGTTCATTGGGATGCCGGGCGCGCTGCAAGTCCATTTGATCAGCCGCTGCACACGGGGTATTATGACGGGCGCATTGTTTTGATGTTGTTGGTATGTACTACGCCCGACGGCCTATTAGTGACGGCCCACCATTTTGTGAGTCAGTCAGCAATAATCGTTGGTATTCATCGTTATATAATTCTCGCTACATTCTTACATGCTATAACTTGTGACGTTCTACGTTCCATTCCTGACATCGAGCGAACTATAAATTCGGCCAGCGTGACTGACTTTCCCGAGTGATCACCAAGTTTAATCAGGCTTACTTATTGGGAAAGCCAGGTGGACATGAGCGTCGGAGTGGATGGAATAAGGGTGGAAGTGGGTATTGATACATAGGTACGTGACGTGCGTCAGGTTGTGCGAAAAAGTATGGCAGATGTGATGCGGGAATACTGAGGCCTGTGTGAGATGATGGATGCATATGGTGGTGGTAAGTACCTGGGCTGGTGAGAATGCTGTGTTGGAATGCCACTGTGCTTCGTATCCTCGGAGGTCCATTCGAAGCTTGAAATATCTTTCAACAGTTGTCCTGTTGAAGTTTGAGCATGTGTAGAAAGAGCAGAAACCACAAAATCAAATTGCAGTGTGCACGCCTTGTCAAATTCAATGTCCGACGGCGGCAGTGGCGGCAGGTGACGCTGATGCTGTCACACAGAAAACATGATCTCCATCATTTTCCAATGGATTTGCGTCGCTTCTTCACTCAGAATACGATAGTGGAACGTGTGAAATGCTATAAAGTTGAAGCGGCTGAGCAATTAGTGCAGAATTGAGCACTGTAGACTAAAACCACGAAATGGTGGGCAGTCATAGTGTTGCTGTCGAGGCGAGTTCAACTCGAGGTGAACTCGCTTCGCTTCGAAAATGTCCAAATTCGTTTCAACTCGAAACTCCGATCTGAATCGAGTTGTAACTCTTTTGGGATCGCGATTTAGAATCAAGCTTGTGCAGTACATATCCATACATCGTAATCCCCTGTGAATGGCCCATATCTCAGTACAATCATACTACAACGAACCTTTGGGCTGGTATGAGCTGCAACAGAACTTGTCCTGCATCGAAAGAAGTTTATACTATTCTCGAATCTCGGCTAGTCTTTGAATTGAAACCTCCGCTGGACCTTGGGTTTCGGAAAAAGAGACTTAAATTCACACTGACACTGCTGCATGCAGCATTTTTGACTCCATGTCGTCATTTCAGCAGAATGCTGCTCAGGCTAGCCAATGGTCATCTTCTCATCTCAGTCCTGAAGTGGCCTTGCATACTAGTAGCACACTATCCCCACTTCAGACTCCAAGTGGAGCTTTTGACTTGCTCCGGAATATCTCACCTGGTCCACCAGCTCCCACTGCCAGTGCCAATGGTGATGATGGCTTCTCACATTATTATCCACCGCAGGTTCCACCTACTACACCAGACCTTCACTCGTCGTATGGGCCATATGGTGGTACTACTTCAAACTTGATGCAGGCAATGCCTCCACAGAATTTGCACATGCTTCGCACGATGTGGGGACCATCACAGCACCAATATGATACACTCTCGCATTCACTGACACCTGTTGGGCTTGGACAATTTCAGCAATTTCAGCCTATAATGATGCACCCTGGTGCTATAAATGCGCCCCTTCAGAATACAACTGCTGAGGTGGTCAATACAGAGAAGAGAGGCAGGAAACGCAAGAGCGCAACCACTAGTGGAACAGCACCTACCCGAAAGCGACAAAAGACGAATGCTCGTGCAGCCACTGCTGCACCAGCAACAGCAGCTGCTGTATGTGGAGTCGGACCTGTGCCATCCATGCCATCCTTTGCCAGTGATGCTGGGCCAAGCTGCGAGTCCCAGATCACGACTGCAAGTAGTACCACTGTGGCTGTGGCAGCTGTTCAAACCAGCTTGGGAACTCAGTCGAAACAGCCTGGTACACGTGATACAAAAGCTGCTGCCTCCGATGTTTGGTACTTCATGTGGGCAGTCAATTCCCCTGAGAAACCAGAAACAATGCCAGTGGATCAGCCAAGGCTGATGAACAAGCCCAGCTCACTGTATGTTGCCTGTCGATTCTGTGGGTGAGTGTTTTGGTTTGAATAATCACACTCTGACGCTGAAAATTATGTTCAGTGATGACGAGGAGAATCCGAAGTGGAAAGTTTACAAGGTTGGTGACGGAATGACACCAACATGTCGAAGTCACCTGCACAAGCATCATGGGCAGCAGTGGAGGGAAATCTGTTCAATTATGGGACTCAAAAAATCTGAGGAAGACTCTGGCAAGCACGTTCAAGGCCCAGCATTTACGGTCGAGATGTTCTACCATTTGCTCATGAAGTGGATAGCTGTTGATGATCAGGTATGTATTTGCAACTGTGCCGCTGCAGACAACTTGCTTACGATATTCAATACCAGTCCTTCAATGTTGTCGAATGTCATGAATTCCGTGAGCTCCTTTTGTATCTCGGAGAAGGCAAGATACATGACAAGAACCTCCCGCACCGCACCAAGCTGACTGAAATGATCCTTGAGGAGTTTCGCAGAGAATATTGCAAGATGAAAAATGATCTCAAGGTATTGATGCGGCTTAGTAATTTTCGTGTTGGTGTTAAACTGTTTACCCCAGAATGCTCTTGGCCGCATATCTCATACTACCGACCTTTGGAGTGACCTGAACCTCGATAGCTACATGGCGGTAACAGCGCATTTCATGTTGCGTGATGGGAAGGGCTACCTAGTGTTTAAAGCACATCTTATAGCATTTCGCTTCATTGATGGGTCTCATAGCGGTGCACATCTTGGCCAGGAGTTTCTCAAGATTACCGATGATCTTGAAATCAGTAACAAGGTACTGCGCTGTTTCCCAGAGTCGTACATGATACAGTTTTACTCACATTTATGCAGCTTGGTCAGATCACTATGGACAACGCATCCAACAATAACACACTTATGGCAGAGATCGAGAGTGAGCTTGGGCGAAGAAATATTCCCTTTGATCGTGATGGTAACCGTCTACGGTAAGCTGATATTCAATTGAATGTTGCGATCAAATTTTCACGGGCTGGTCACTATCAGGTGCTTCCCACATGTAGTTAACCTTGCGGTTCAAGGAATCCTTGCAGAACTGAAGAGCAACCCTTGCCTTCCTATTCTTGCGGCCTCAACTGACCCTGCAAACCATGCAGCACTTCAAGCCTATGTCAGAGCACTAGAAAATGACCCAATTGGAGGATGTCGTGAAATAGTTTCTGCTTGCCGCTCATCTGGCCAACGCCGTCGTCGCCTCCAGGCCGTGATCAAAGAGGGCAATGAAAATGGGTACTGGAGAGGAAAGCTTCCTGACGGAAAGACTACACTACCGACTGTACAGCTTCTGCGTGACTGCCCGACTCGATGGTCGTCAACATTCAAGATGGCTGATAGGGTGCTAATGCTAAACCCAGTATGTACTCACCCAGCTAACGTCAAAGGTTCATGCCGCTAACTCTTGGTTGAAGGCAATCCAATCCTTCTTACTTGAAACACAGAATGCCGACATCGCAGACTTCTCCTTGGACGTGAAGGATACTGAAGTCCTTCGTGACATACATCAAATTATCGAGGTTCCTCACACGGCACAAGAACTCCTTTCTTCAGAGCGGACACCAACCCTGTCAATGGCTCTGCCAGCTTACGAGTTGCTGACCAGCAAGTGGACTCAATTACAAAGCACGATATGGGAGTTATCGCACTATATTGGAGTAGGTCTCGATAAACTGAAGCAGTACAGTACATATGCTCATAATGCATATCGTAACAATGCATAAATCTTATAATGCATCGACTTTTCAGGATCCCGACGTGGTTCCCAAATAATTAGCAGCATAATGCATAATGAATAATGCATAACCTTGGCAGGGCCATTATGCATTATGAGGTGCTAAGATAATAGAATAGGACATCATTGGCTGCATCAATCTATTGTCTTGGTGGGTAGCATAATGTGTCTTCGAGTGTATATATGAGGGATTACAACGCCATATATGATCAAAGTTTGATGTCTATAAACTTATATTGAAGCGCAAACCCAGCGACAAACCTGCCGCTTACAGCCAGCTTGCAAAGCAGTGGCAGAAAAATGCCGAAGATACCCTTCGAACTTCAGCTCATTTCCCTGAATGCTCCACTTCTTACCAGAATCTTACACTCTCTGACTGGATGGCAGTCTATTCATTTGTTGACACACTCATATCCTGATATGCCACAAGCCGAGGTTGTCCAGCACTTGAAATCTTTCAAATCCGGCGCACTCGTTTTAACTTTTCAAATTTCAATCAATATCAACACCGTGTCGCAAAATACGAGAACGACCAAGAATGGAAGCTTGTCTCAATGACAACCCG